>KB701681.1:0-46648 GCA_000349165.1 Anopheles christyi | reverse complement strand
TGTGTGTGTGTGTGTGTGTGTGAGGATTCGATTTATTAAATGCTTACCTTTTGCCTTGAAAAAGTGCATCGGTCGGTGTCGGCGTTGGGGCTGTGCGCAAAGATGATGAATCGTTCTAAAGCGATCGCCAAGCGTCCAAAACTGGATTTACGAAACCTCAAAACATCTCACCCCATTACACCACCCGGTCTTCCAACGTAGCGGTGTGCGTTGTTTTTTAAGCTTTTTGAAACACCGTTTTGATTTCGAGGAGATGTGTTTAAAGGCTTTTTTGTTCTCATAAGGAAAGCCTCCCTTCACCATCGGCCAGACAAATCAAGAAAGGCCCAACCGTACACGCTTCCGAACGTTTCGTGCCGTATCGCAATCATAATTTTCTTTTCGTTTCGCCTAAACCTGTTCCAACGCTGGCCAGGATGATCCCGGCGAAAATGTACGCATTGTGCTGCATCTACAGATCCTTTGGCTTTTAAGGCCAAATTTTTGGTTCCTGTCTGACTTCAACAACACAACCGCAGTCTGCTTCTGCTGCACCGTCCAGCCGACGATGGACGCTTCTACTTCTATCTATCAATAACCACTCCTAATAACAGCAATAAGAGCTCGGAATGCCTTCGGGCGACTACACACAAATGGAGCCACCAGTTGATGCGTGCACGAAACCAATGGGACGGGACGTCCTCGCCAACGGGAAAACTAATTTCAACCTACTGAAAATCATTCGAACTGCTTCCGTGGAGGATTATTAACCACTGCTGGGCATACAGATTATCTCTCTAGACACATTGCAGGACGAACGTTTTGGAACAAATGTTGAACATCAAAACAACGAAACAAAACAAAAAACTCTAGACATGTTCGTGATGCTCCGAACTGTTTTCTCAATGAATGTTCTTCGTTCGCACCTGAGGAATCAGATCGGCAACCAAGCAAAGCAGACCATTTTACGATGCAAATCATTGTCTGCCCTAAAACGCACCCATGAATGAATGGATTAGCGTGACCGGCGCTACTATTCGTTGCCGATGTAGCAGCCCGTTTGAAATTATCCCAAAATGGTGCAACTGTTTCCGGTGGTGCTCTCTAGCGGATCGGGCTAGTAAGGATAAGCTCAAGCAGCAAAGCCATTGAAAAAACAAATGGTAAAGATTTATTTATCGGCTTACGAACCCTATTGATTGGCTGTTAAGTGAACGCGCGAAAGTTTCCCACTTTTCAGCTTAACATCTGTCTACTTGACACAGCCTGTCATGTGCGACAAAATAAACTGCAACTGAATTTCAATTCTTACTTCTGCCTATGAATCGACATGTGCAATGATGCAATAATATATGAGTTATGAATGCTAATTTACATCATCCCTCTCATCCTTGACGTTGTCCTTGCACCAGCGCTGGGCGTTGGGAGACAAACTGTCTGATTCGTTGTGCGGTGCAAATGTTTCTCGAGGGCACTTGATCGGAACCGGAACTATCAGTTGCATGAATGATCTAATAATTTCCATAGTATAGTCAACCATCAGCAGAGGGATTAATTCCTCCCCCCCCCCCCCCCCTCCCCTTGTGTCATGAGCCCTCACTACCAAAGGGCTAGAACGTGCGGCTAATAAAAATGTTCCGGCACATTTGACCCGAGATCACCGCGACGAATCTAGTTACACATTGATTTTTGAAACACGGATTAAAGGGACTCGAAGGGACATGAATATATTCCTACCGAGGGTGAACTTTTTCAACATTCGCTCAAAGATTAACCAGCGAAGTGGAAGGTGAGGGAACGTAAAAGGGAAGGGAAAATATAAATTTATGTTTGTAGGTCAGGAAAAACAAATCCCTCGCCCTCACGGCCCTTTAAGCGACAGGGCAAACGCGTGATTGTCGTGGGATATAGCTTGCGGGAAGGGAAAATTCATCCCTTATATGATCGAAATAGGAAGGTAAGAACAAAACCACTACAAGCAATGTGTCCTTTCGTTTTCGTGTAAATAGAGAATGCGAGAGTGAGAGAAAGGAAACGTCTGATTAATAAAAGAGCAGGAGAGAAACAAAGCAGAAGCAAACGAAAGAACGAGACAACCAGATAATCGACGTCGAGAGCATATGAACAACGATAGCTTACTCTTGAACAGGTTTGTCGAACTCACTGAATTATTTTCTGATGCGGGAAACATACACTTCCCTTTCATACGTTCCTGTTCAGTAAAAAAATAATGTTTTTGATTTTTCCCGGTAAACAGATCATGTTATCTGTATATATTTAATATAAACAATTGAATTTTTATAGAAAACACCTAAGATCATTAGTCAGGGGTCTGGGTGTACTCATTGATTCATCGATATCCTTTAGGGTGCTAGGTTTCATATTCAGGTCATCTTTAGTTACAAGAGACTCAATCTTTCTAAAATATTACAATCCACGTTTTATGGACGGCAAGGATGGGATGTATACAAAAACAGCTTCTGAATAATTGCAATATATCGACTGCAATGGCCAACACTGCAACACTTAGACTACTTATTTGTATTTGTATTTGTTTCTTATAGTCTTCAAACTTTAGAGCATAGACCTCATGCTACGCAAACTACCTTATTGGTGAAATCTGTTTAAAGTAACAAAAAAATCAACATATATCAAAAACAATCGACAAAAGACCAACATTAGTGCGCATCAGTTTTAACCCAGTTGTATTATTGAACCCAGTAATTTATATTAATTAAATTTATACTCTCTTAGTAAGTGTCAGCAAAACCTCTGTAACTACAAACACTAAATGTACTCAAACGACAAATAAATTGACACATTTAAAATACTCTATGCCAAATGATGGATCATAACACTAAGAATATAAGGTGGTGTACCTCTTATTGAACAAATTGCGCTCGTTACTGGAGGCAGGTTAGAGAGCCAAACGTTTGACAGACCTGCGTTGCTCTTCTAACCCGCGAAGCGCGTCCTCTCGCTCTAACCGCCCCGAGCATTGTTTTCGCCGCGGGTTGTATTTCGCTCGGCATTTATCGTTGTTCCGTCGAAGAGAAGGGTGTGTGTACGTGTTCGTCGCGTTCGTCCGTCGAACTTTTCGCGTCAAGTGCACGGTAGAAAAGATCGCATCGAGGTTAGAGTGATTTTACACACTTGAGGCTTGCGAGTTACGAATTCTAAATCAAGCTTTTGCGAGTGAGTGTTTAAAAAGTTGTTAAGAGCATCCCGATCTAAAACCGGCAACATACTCTACCGACTGCTGAATACCGAGTACAATTGTGCGTTGTAAAAGCGTCTAATGTAAGCCGGCTTACTTAGATGAAGGGAAAAACGATAGTGAATAGTGTGACTCGTAATTCGCTCATTAATTTGAATATTTGTTGGTGCCCACTGCTTGTGCAGGTGATATAAAGTGCTATTATTTCAATTCGAGTAGTACCGGAAAGATTTGTCATTTGGTGCATTACTTCGAAAGTTTTGTAAATTCAACCCGGTGTGTGAATCCTCGACCAAAAGTATTCAAAAAAAAAAATTCACATAAATTCAATTAGAAATATATTTTCACTATCTCGTACCGATTTCGTGGGAAGTGATAAAGATTGTGAATTAATTGCTTGATCGCGCATCTAACGATCTCAGGAAGCTAGTGTGCGTTTATTGTTTGGTGAAAATCAAAAGGAAGAACTACCTCTGCCCCAAGGGCTGTAGAAGAGGAAGGAAAAACAACATATTGTCCGCGAGTGTTTCAAAGTGTAGTGTGTTCATCTGTGTGTTCGTGTATTTTGTTGGGTTTACATTTGTGGCCAATTGGCTGGGTGAAGATTGAGAAGAAAAAAATCAGGGCAGCAGACAACGAGATTTGCCGTCGGCAAATTGGGGATATCGAACCGATCCAGCTGCAAGACGATTGTGGTTTGATTTCCGTGAATCAGGTTTATTGTAATGCTCGCAGGCGCTACTAATCCATGCTCCCTTTCTATCCGTTTGTTGATTATCATTTTCCTCCCGCTGTGGCATGATTAGGCGCGAGCCGGCAAACAAGTACAAAACAATCACGTGCCGTTTTTAACGAGGAAAACTAATTATTTGACGAGATAGATTTTCCCAACTGAGCAAAAGGAAAATTGGTGTCATTACACCGGTAATTTCACAGCTGTACATGTGTGTTCCTATTCTGTGTGAGTTTATCTTTATGTGTCAGTTTGAGTGTGTTGTTTACTACCGTTCCTGAAAGGAAGTGTACGCTATCGACAAACAAAATCCAACGCCATTTCTCTGGTGGGGCTCGCCCATTAGCACCCCCGATTCATGATGACTAGTGCGCTAGTGTGCAAATGTGACCCGAAATGTTTCGCCCGGTGACGGTGCAATTGTGAAAGGCCTTTTTTTGTTAATATTGCACACGCAAACCGGTGCAAGTGATTGCGTGGAGCTGTAAGATTGTGCATTTCAGTGGTGCAACGCGCCCAGTTTGAAAGCAAATTGCCCCGAAATATGACGGGAGGCCCCGGGGCTTCAGCGTGTGAAAGTGAATTAAAGTGAGGTGTTTGTGCGTGTGTTTGTGTGTGCGGTGCTAGTGATGAAATATCTTGCCACGCTTAATGTCCTTGCAAGCACCCTCGAAGGAGTAACTATAGCACCCGGTGGTGATACGCTCTCACTAGACAGGAACCCGATCCGGCTGAAAGACAGTCGCGCTGTAAGATAAGCAGCAGCAGCGGCCGCCGACGCGACGTAGCGTGGCGTCTGGGTACGCAGGAACAACGCGCAAGAACACGCAGCGAAGCCGCGCAGGAAAAGCGAAAAGATGGGAATCGGCGACCTCCGCTCGTGGACCAGCGTCGTCGTCGTAATTCTCACCCTGATCTCAATGGTAAGCCAGCCGTGCGTCAACCAGGTCGTATGCGACTTTTGTCCTCCTTTTCTTTGCTCAAGGCATCATGTGTCCGGCAGGTCGTCCCGTTAGCTTCGATCGGGCGATCGGCTGCAAGGGAACGTCGATCCCACGGTCTTGCGCGGCCGCTTTGCGCCCTATCGAGCAGGCTCTGCTCGCGGGGCAGAAGGTTCGTCACTTGTGGCATCGTTCGTGTTGAACGTTTTGTTTCACTTCTTTCATTCTGCGCGACACGACGAGACGAAGGAATGAAAACATCGATCGCATACTTTTAAACAAATCTTTCTTTTCCCCACCATCTTCTGGTTCGTACCGCACACTTCGTACGAAAGGAGGGGGTGGGGAAGAGTTAGGATAAGAAAGTAAAATTTTCAAACTCCACTCGGAATTGTTGATTTGCTCCCAGGGCCATGTGCAACCTGCGCGACTAAAGGCACTGTTACGAGGCACTGATTCATGCCTGCACCTCTCATTCGCATCTGTTCCTTTCTCCCCGTCATCTCGACCCACCTACCGAACCAATCTTATCAATATTTAATTCAGGTCTTAACCACGTATTACACCTTCTTTCACTCGTGTTGCGCGCGTCTGTTGGCCGATGATGAATGCGCATGGGCGCGTTTAGCAGTTGGACACAGTTTGAACGTTCGCTATAGTCAATTTCCCGTTCACTGGGTTTCCGATGGCTGATCGGTACCATATACGCCACGAGCTGGACGAGCCCTATTTGAATATTAATGAAGTGTGAGAGAG
Organism: Anopheles christyi; assembly: GCA_000349165.1. Classification (NCBI taxonomy): domain Eukaryota; kingdom Metazoa; phylum Arthropoda; class Insecta; order Diptera; family Culicidae; genus Anopheles; species Anopheles christyi. Next base: position 41,022 of record KB701681.1, on the reverse strand, counting down.
TGATTTGGAGCGAATAATCGCAACATTGCTTCCTGCACGACAAGCTGATGAACTGTTTTAACATTCTAGCTCGGCTAATGGGCTACTGTGATGAAAGACGGTGACTGGAGAAGGATTTTTACGCTGACTGATGTGTCCCTTTTCCCCCACACGAGAAGAGAGATGCGCAGTCATGCGACGCGGTTGAACAACACTTGTAACGAGTGAATTGAATTACTAGCTCATGTTGGACAATTTTCACCACCACTGAAGGTGGTAGCTATTGGATAATACGATCATAAAGATTGTGAGACAAGGGTTTATTAAAATTAATCATAGTCATATACCACCATATGAAAGTGCTTCACCTTCACCGGTGCATAATATTCTATCATTCACATGAGTGAACTGGTGTCTTGCGATACTAATTAAAATGATTAATTTAAATTTACATCAATTAGGAAAGGTGCATTTATGTTCCATGCACTGACGTGGCTCAATATATTTTTACCGGAGCAGTGTTTTAGCTACAATGAGATTCGGTGTGTGTGTGTGGCATACAGCTTACACATTAATGGGCAGTTATTTCAAACTTCATTCAAACCCTCACCAAAACAGCTCACATTGTTCTCATTCGAATTGTAAGTCCGTTAAAAAAAATAACTCAAACCTAAAACAACTGTCTCCTGTCAGCACACAACACATCTTCACAAAAAGTCAACCAACTCAACATCAATACATTTCGGCCATTCATCCTATCAATCAGCACATTTACCCAATCGTGTGACTGTTTGGTTGATTCGATGTGATGACATCGGAACGTTGGAGGGGCTTTTTGAATGTACCTACCGCCCTCCGTTCCCGCGGATACAGACAATTAATCCCAGCTGGAGTCTGAGCTTTAAATACCAGATGACGAGAGAGTCACTGACAACAAGCGAAGGAAAGAAAAAAAAAACTCCATAAAAAAAGAAACAATAAGCCTCAGCGTCTAAACAGCCGCGTGGAAACGTTTCGAACGTCCCAAACGATTTCGGCAGGTGATTTATCGTGATGGCATTGCGGCCAAACGACATCGATTGTGGCCGAAGGCTGTCCATCTATATTTAACGATTGGTACATGCGAAAGCATCTAACTTTGAAAGAGGAAGTGCTTTCGGATCAAATTTCGGGTATTTTTGTTTGTCTGTTTTACTTTGTTTGTGGTTTGTTTCAAAACTTAACCCAAGGATGCTTCTTCTTATGCTCTTTAAGCAACGAATTCTCATTTCGTGCCATGGCAAAGCGCTAGGAAACTATATTAATCATCTTGCTCCAGCTCCCAAAGATGCGCTCGGGGTGTTTTAACCTCGTTAAAGGTATATCAAACAGCCCATTAATTAGCTCCCGATACCAGTGACGCTAATGCAACGATTATCGAATTAACACTGTTTGTGGCTGAATGGCGCACAGAAGACGATCGTTACCACCATCTCATTTGTCCTAAAAATGAAAATGTAAGTTCAACAAGCAAACGCAAAAAAACACATAACCATACAAGCAGGCTATGGCGGTTTTTTTGCGTACAAAAATGCAGTTCTCTCTTTCCATATCTGTCACCAGCATGACTTACGGCACAATCTGCCGGTGCTGCCTCGAACGTAGCCCATCATGTTCGAACGTGTTCCTCTTCACACACGCATACGAAACTTCCAATGATAATCCAGCCTTAAATACGGATCACCTTAAACGAAGCGATCAAATCGCGATCGGATGGTCGTGGGGAATTGGTTCTCTACACAAACACTGCCCCAAACAGGCCCAGATAAATAATGAATAATTTCCTAATTAGTGGTCCGTATCTCGCTCTCCGCATGTTCGCGCACCGATTGCGAGCAGATCCGTTGCACCGCTTCTCCAGGCCATCTTCGATCGCCAAAGAATCCGAGGGTTGTCGAGGTCGCGGCTCCTTTCTTGCGAGATTTCCAATTAAAAGCAGACCACCACCGTGAGTCCCGTGTATCTATCGATGCCGTTACCGCGCCTCAACACTCACCGGACACTTTTCCTGAGGGGTTGCGAGTTGGAGGGACGATGATGATTTCCTGTCTGCCCTATACCTGTTCTGGTGGATAAGCAGCAACGATCGAGAACAGTGGTCATTGTCCTGTTTTTGAACTCTCCCGTCCCCTTTACCCTCCATTCGATTGAACGACGCATCTTTTACGGCCCGGGCTTTCTGGGACCCAATTCGGCAGCACTGCTCCTAATCACAAGCGTTTGGACAGATTCTTCCTAGAAAAATGACATCAGCCTTTAGACGCACAGCCTCAGCGCGACCCTACCCATAGACACTAAAGTTCGATGGATAAAATAATAAAATAGCTCTATTAATTGTCCCCATCGAACGAGAGAGACGAAAGCACTGAGTGTGTTTGTATCTGTTATACACGTTCATCCGTGTTGGGTACGGGCGGTAATCAGGAACCACACGCCGATCCAAACCAATCCCAACCTGGAAAACGATAGCTAAAACAAAACGAGCTGGTGGTCTAGCAAAAGAACTCAACACAAACAACTTCAACAGCCCGACGCACACTCATTCACGACCATACACATTCCAACCCATTCCGGATGGTTTGGCTGATGTGTTTCCAGAAAGGCATTGATTAATAGCGTCGGTATCGGAACGGCCAAGTGGCAGAGGGTGTATGGAGCTGTCCTTTCCTGCGTCATCACGACCTCCGGTAACGTTTCGGACCGAACGGAACAAGGGGGTGCGTAGCTGTCCAGGGAAACACGGGATGGGCGATATCGATTTCACTCGCGATTCGAGCGTTTTTCTTCTGAGTTTACGGCTGCCTTTTTTTCTTTCTGGCGCGAGAGATTCGTCTGCTTGACAGTTTGCTGCTATTGCAAGGAGTTTGGAGCTTTTTTTTGTGTTATCGTGTCACCAACATCAACACCGCATCTTGAAGATCCTCCTGCCCGTTGGGGTACGCTTCACCCTCGAATGAGAGGAAGGAGGAGATACTAAATATCTTATCAGCGCGCGGTGATCTTGAAAATGAAACGAAAATTTTGTCGATCTTTACGGAGTTCGGACAGTGTCCACTGTTGGACAAAGTGGTTTTTCTTCGTTCGCATCCCTTTTTCTCCATCTCTTTCGGTCCCTGTGTTCAAGTTCTGTGTTGATGGGGATGGTTCGTTTTGGTGCGTCTGGCTTAACACACAGCTTCCTCCTGGCTCACTTTTCTTTTGTTTCTTTATTTAACTCGTTATATCGCGTATTTTGCGGTTGCTGTTGTCGAGCGAAAGGGTAATATATTGATTGCGATGGCAATCGACGCCGATGGGCGATAGTGACGACGCTGATCGAATGAAACGCCACCGGATCGCCGTGATCGATGGATCAGTGTTGCTGTCGCCGTCTGGGTTTTGTTGCGCTGTGTCTAACAACGATACGGTAGAATTAACTTAACTTCCCGTTTAATCGTTTCATAGAGTGTAGGGCTCAGTTTCAAGGTTTCCTGCTTATTCCATTGCGCCTTCATCTTACCCTTTTTTTGTCACAAAATTTTGGAAATAACGTTAAATAAGCGATTGGCCTTTTGAACAGCACATTTCCTTTTGTGTTGCGCTTACCACACACCAATCGCTTTATGCTATATTGTTTCACATTTTCCCCAAACCGTAGCCAGCCCGGTCAGCAAGCGCCATGAATATTATCACCTTTGCGGCATCGTCTAATTCTCTTCTGCTAAGTAACGAGCCGCTATCCTTTACTTCCGCACTCCCGATCTGATTACACAGATAGGCGTACGCCTCAGACAGAACAAAAAATAAAGAAATACCTAGGCAACCTTCGAGCGGCACTGTTCCACACGGCATTCCATTCCGACCCCCGATCGAGATCAAGCTCGAGATCGATGTTCCCTTTACTATTACTGTTGTTGTTATTCCACCCATCTCACTCGATTTATTTTCGCTGTTGTGTGCTGAGTAAAGATTATAATTTCATAATGAGATCATGCTCCACCGCGCACCATTGATTCATTATTCGGCACTAATTGAATCGGTGAATTATCATCGTTGCCCGATTTATTCGATGGCGTAAAAGAACAACATCGCTCGTTGCTCGGCGCGCTAAGGTTGAGGAGCTGTTAACGGAGGGCCGTCCCTGGTGCCGCTGCTGCACATTGGGACGAGCTCGCTGCCAAAAGATGAAACCGAAACGTGCTGTTTTATTTCTCCTCCCATTGGCTTGTTCATAGCACCGGCTTCGTCTGCTTTGGTTCTTCCGTTGGTGTGTTAAATCTCATAATCTCCTGCAGTGAAAAAAAAAACTGTTGACTCATTACCCCACTGAAGCTTCCTCAGGTTTTGTGAGCATGTGTGAGTGTCTCAGTGCTATGCTTCGTCCAAGAAACGTTTTAAATTTTTCCTCATCAAACTTCACGACTTCAACAGTGCATCTATTCACAGTTTCCAAAACAGCGCAAAAGAAGAAAACCATATACACCTTGGCGCTCCTTCGCAATGTCGTTTGATTTTCAGCATTTCGCTAAGGATGCTGCACCACAAAATTATTTTTTTTGTTTTTTGTTATAGCACCGTCAAGCAGATCGTTTTAAGCGACAGGAATTGAATATGTTTCGTTTCTGCATCATGGTTCTTGGGAACACAGAGTCTAACCGAACTAATAAAAGCACCGTTCAGTGATGCTTTTCTTGGCCGATGATGCCGAACTGGAATCTATTTCTCCGTCTTCGCTTTCGCACCAAAAACCTCCATACACTACTGAACCCTCCATGTATTTGCGAGTGTATCAATGCCTGTGCTTTGATTTTATCTTAATTAGAATCTTCGTTCCACCTTTTTTTCGATCTTCCACTTCCCTCGTTTGGTTAAAACGTAAAACACTTTTTGGGTGCTAGGTGTAATCGATGGCGTTCTTGAAGAAGCGTGTAGCCGTACCAGATGCAGAAGGAAGTGAATGCAACCTTCAATATGATTGCCTAATGAAATGAATCAACCAAATTAAATCAACTTGCTGACTGCTGGTGCAAAACCAAAACCTTTCAAGGGTTTGCGCCATTTGAAGGACGTACTTACAGAATTTTGACTGATTGTATTAGTTCTGACTGTACCTACCATCTCTAACGATGACGTCCAGTTTCCTTCACCAAACAAAACATGACTCAATATGACGCGTTGGCGAGTGATGTGATTAGTTATCAAAATAAATCACGCTTACCAATCGATGTCCGATCACTCAATGCGTTTGATCGTGCATGGGCACGCCGAACGATCTATCCGATCCGAGACTGGTGGTCAATCCAATGGTCGATTTCGTTTGCATTTATTTTTTGTATACGTTTGTTTGCTGTTTTATGGCTGCATAAACAACGCGCGCCTCAAACTGCCCCAAAGCCGACAGGCGTTGTAAAGGTATAAAATTTCATTTAATTAGATGCAATTTTGATTCCTGTGTCGATTGTTTGGTGACTGGTGATCATGCGAAACGAGGCAACATGAAAGGATGCGCGATACATCCTCCGAGCCAAAAGGTTGAGAGTGAACCATTGAGACTCATTGTGTGTGTGTATGCAGATGAATTGTTTTTTTATTAGTAAGCTGCTTGGTGCTCTTCTCTTTCCCTAGGCGTAACAATGAATAGTGCAAAATGCATCCCCATCATCTGTGACATCGATCGCTTTCGATTGGAGTAGGTTGTTAGCGTATCTTCCTGATCGATGATGCCGACGGTTGTATTCGGGGATGTCTCTAGTTTGATTGCCCGGGCGAGATATGGCCCAAGGTTTTTTTCGTGTATCTTCCTCCAGCAGATCCTTGATATGTCTGGGAGAAACGGAATCAAATTGTACAAAAGCGAAACTACAAATAGCCGAGCGATCACATCATGGCGCAGAATATTTTAAAGTAAAGATATGCGAAAGCGATTGGCCAATACGTTAGAGGAAGCGATTGGCCGAAGGTAACGGAGGAAATATTGATAGAATCAATATGCAAACTAGTTGTGCGCTAATTTCTGAACCGATCGCAGCAATCTCTGCGTTGGGGCATTGCAAACGCCGATGGTATAGGCGCTATGTCTTGTCAGCAAGAGATATGTTGCACATTGGCATAAGTAGACGGGAATGCTCTGGCAACAAAAGCTTCACTCGTGAAATATTTAGTAATCTTGGTACCTGCGTTGAAGGAAAAAAACACATCGAACCCACAGTCGCATCGGTCTGAGAAAAAGAAAAGCGGTTTAAATGCCTTTTGCCAAGCGGAACCCGGCATCCACCAATGTTGGATGGTTTGGTCTCGTTCCTACACTCAGTAGAACGCTTTGTTTTATTTATTTTTCTTGCATCTACTTTTGAAATTCTAAACTTTATCTTCTGTCCCCATTTCGACGGGTTTCGCTCTTCTTAGCCATTCTCATTTTTTTTTCCTTCACTTTGCTAGGTTTTGCCTTCTCCATCCGATTGATGGCAATCGCCCTCTTCCGACAGTTCACCAAGTTGAATTTTGTGAGTGTGTGTATGTTTTTTTTGTTGCTGTTCACAACTTCACATCACCCAAGACTGCGCGTCGCATTCCGTTGGCACTGCGAACGATACCACACCGGCCACAAAGGCCATGGCAAAAGTTAACCTTTCCCAACCGTACTGTGCCAACGGGAACGACCACGGGAATCAATCGCTTCAGGCGTGCGGCCATTTATGCTGCTGACCAATGTTACTTAAAATGTTCCCCTCCCGTTTCCGCGATTTCTCTACCTCTACTCAACCGTTAACAGCCAACGAACGACCAACGGTCGAACGCAATTAATTATCGTTTCTAATGAGGCTGAAAATAGTCAAAAGATAACCGAATTAATTAACCCCTCCCGCAGCAGCAAAAAGGTGCGGGAGTATCCACGATCCCACCACAAAGGACAGGCGGTAAGGGACGGATAAAGGTACGAGGGACGAGCGTAGAAATAAATCATGCCATCTTGAACGGCCGATTTTCACAAATCCGTGCGCACCAGTCGAGAGAGCGGATTGATGGGCCCAACTGTTCCCCCCGATTTTGCGCCGAGCTATGGTAGGCCGTTTGGAGACAAACATTAATTTTCAGACCACAATGAAATGCAATGCCGTGGGCAAAAAGGGTCATAGTCTGCGTCTTGGGAAGGAATACAAAAGAAAAATCAACAAAAATAAAGCCTATACATCCATCCACATTTCGGGGTCAACAAATGTCGAGATAAATGCAGCATGATTTGAAGGCCAATCTTGCTTCTTTTTTTTGTAATTCAATCACAGCCGGGGCGGCACACGCTGCGGAATCTTTACCAGACGGGAGCCGAAAATGAGGCAACCGCCAGACCTCGGCCACTTTGTAGCCGCGTGTCCAGCTTATCAGCACGTGCAGCGTACCCGTGTGGGTGGTTTGAAAATAGAATTCTACGGAGATTCTACAGTACACACTTCCCGCATATCGGTCAGGCCTGGGACGACGACCGTAAATCTTTACGCCGCAACGCATGCAGCGAAAAAGGCTCGCACCGTGCAGATTGTTTATAAATTAGTCCAAATTCACAGCTACTAAAAATGAGGTGCTGAAAAATTACGCCAACATGCTGTTTCAACAAACAACCGAAAAAGCGGGGCACGATCGGAAAGAACAGAGCAGCATTTGAAAGTAAACAAGGGAAAGGGGAAGAGGACCTCGAGAATTGGTCGGCGGACACAGTTTTGGGGGCTTTACGATGAGCCGCAACACGATGCTCACAACATGCTCGGTTGCGCCTTTATAAAGTGGGCTTGTTGTCTTGTGTGGTTTTTATTGCGGCACTTTTTTTCCACTATCTACTGCCGCTTGTTTTACTATCGTTCTTCAACCCACGTCTCGGTCGGCAGATGTAATGGCTCGTGCAAGACAGAGAGAAAAAGCCTCCCCGCGTGGAATTATTCATAACTCTAATTAAATGTTGAACCCGAAGCGATTTACGATGCCGAGCAGACGCGCGGAACGGAACCCGATCAGGGCGGAGGTGGACGATAAAGCCGGTGAAGAGAGTCTATTTTAAGTCCATTTCCCACTCCGGGACGAATGGTCCGAAACCGGGTCCAAGCAATCGAGTGCTCCGAAAATGGCAGCTAATAGAATTAATTGACAACTTCCCATCAAACGTGGCCGGAACGGGAACTCCCGGTTGCGTTGCCGTGCTTTGATTGTGACTGCTTTCCGACTTTCTCATCTTCATGAGCGCATGTTAAATGGACGAAGGCACGGGAAGAAAAATATGACACATCCCAGGGCGCAATCCTACTCCAGTATCGACAAAACAAACCAAAATACAACTGAAAATACAGTATGATACAGACCGATCCCTTAGGCGGAAATGTCATCACCTTTCCTTTCCGATATTGGTTTGGTTTGGAAATATGGATGAAAACATAATAAATCTTGGCCGGTTTGACGCAGACGCTCCACACTTCATAGCGTTCCAAGTGAAAGGACTTGACGATGTGTAGTTACTTACTATTGGAAGCTTACATAGTAGGACAGATACACACATTCAGACACATACACACACAATCTTACATATCTGTGTGTCTCGCCACACCACATCGCCCCGAACGGACAATTTTGCAGCGGAACCGATGGCACCATATGTCGATGATAATTATGCTGGGCGAGAAAAGTCACTCACAGCCCCGCTCGGACGACGACGATAGGCTGGCTGAGCTTGTTCAGTTGGTGCTATTGCAGAAAGTGCAACGAACGCGGTGGTGCACAGGTGTGCGACGGGGTGCACGGGATGCACACACTTGTGTCCCAGTGCACAATTACGGTGGAATCTTGACCGAGTGTGCGTGTGTGAATGTTTCGTTTTTTGTCTTCCCTGTCTCCTGTCGCGACATAAGGACCGCTTTAGCGTCAAATACACCAAGACACTAGATCCAACAATCCACCGGGGGGGAATAAATAATCTACGGGCAAAAAATGGAATGCATTGGAAAGTGGAAGAGTAAAAAGATACACGCAAACACACACACATACACGCAGCCGAACTAGAAATGCATCCCGTGAGACGCGTTTGTCATTTCTAGTTTACCGAACCGTCCATCCAGCGCGTTGCAAGCATCTCAAGCTGACGTTTAATTGTTGTACAAATAAAACACTGCACTCGAGCCGAACATGTCGGACGGATCATCAACTGATCGCACTAATCGCGCGCGGGAAACGAACGATCCAATCACCCGAACAGGTTCTAGATACAGGTTTAATAAGTGTTTTTGTTCTTCGCCTGTTCGCCTGCATGGAGCTTTGTCATTCTTCAAACCATTCTTGGAACCATTTCCCACTGTTAGCCGTTTTGTTCGATCCCGCTCCCGACTGTTATTTTAATTTCTCTGTTTTACTATTAATCGCGTCCCTATCTTCCCTGCCCTGCGACAGGACAGACACGTTACGCGACGTTCCAGAGAGCGCCATCTTCCTGTCGTCTGCGTTGTGCTGGATGACAGCAGCGTGTAAAACACGCCTGGAGACCAATCAATAACATTGACGATTACGAATGTTTTATTTGTTTTTAAGTCAGGCCGACAAGATTTGTGTGGTGCTCGATTTCATGACCTCTCCTTTTCGCCCTGTGTTGGTGTGGCTTTGTGTGAGTTTTGGGAAATTTGGATCATTACCGGAGTTTGGATTTTAATCGATATCTTTTGACGCGAGTTGAGATCGTACGCCCATCAAGCAGCAAAAGTAAGTGTCGAGCACGATTGAAACTCGTTTAAACAGTGCCGTTTTCACCGCAGCATTCGATGTCGTCAGACATTTATTGAACTTTGAACACCACCACTCCACCAGGACACTATAAAATGCGATCTCTATTCCAACGGGGGGTCAATTTATATGTTGCTGCTTGTCCAGAGCGTTTGGTCGATTTTAAAATAAAACCGTTGCCCGAATCGAAAGTCCCACCAGGCAGGGCAGTATACATTGGTCCCTTTATTGCTCCGATAAATAAAGTGGTAATTAATTTTAACTGATCGTTCCATTCGGTACACGCAGTAATGAGTATGTCCCCCTTTTTCTTTTTGAAACCATCTCAACACAGCCTGCATTTTGTACAACCTTCTCCTTCTTGGGGCGAGTGCATTTCCATGTGGTAATGAAACGCGTTTCTCCGGGAAAGGGGGGGGGGGAGAACTACTACGCAATTGGACGTGTTTGCAATTCTTCGCCAATAACCTTCTCCCCTTAATGTAGTCATCATCACGATCCTCTCTATTGATCAATCCTTGCTGTCAACAAAAAAAAACACAACATCTCCTGACAGCAAATTCCACGAACAAACAGACAAACTTCACACTTCGAACTGCGGTCTATAGAAATTGCAAATGAATCGCCCGGTAATAACATTATAAATAAACACTAATGGCTTGATTATCCGGGAAATAAAAAGTAGCAAGAAGAGGTACACCGTCTCGATGTGAAACACGCACTCCGCGACACAAACACTGCCAGGTGGGAACATCGTTTGTAGCGCAAAAGAGCGCGGGGCTGTGTAAGGAAAAAAAAGCTCAATTAGTATGCGATGCGGAACTCGGTGAAATCCCTACCCCTCTCTGTGGGCTTTACGTTCTTAGCACCCACAAACGGAACCTTGGCAACGATTCCATTTGGAAAGAAGACATTCCACACCCGCCAGTCCCTGATTTGGCTGCATAAGGAATGAAGAGCAACGCTCGTTGGTGTTCGACGTGCTAGCGCGTCTCTTGTTGACGGGTATTTTACATTTAAATTATTTCTCACTTCACGAGCACTTGAAACCGGGCATACCGGTAAGAGGGACAACTCCCAGTACTCACTTCTGGCGGCAGTTCCCCAAATCCCCTTGGGTGCTCAGTAAATCGTAAAGCGTTCGTCCGTAAGCGCGTGAGCTGCGTATGACTTTGAACTGCTTAAAGGATTCGGTGATCAACCACGACGATTCTAACCAACCTGATGGGAATGTTGTAACGTGTTCAAGGCTAAACTGTCAGGAATGCACGACTCTAGAACGTGCACTAAATGCACATTTTGGGGTAAATTAAAAAAAAAGGTGACATTTGGTATGGAGGCTTGAAAACTACGAATCCGCGCAACACTGTCGTACAGGAAACAGCAGCTTAACCGCGTTCCGTCTCACGACTGCCGTAGGATTCGGGTTTCGAACGGGCGTGTTGTTTCGGAAGCGATGGCGTATTTCCAGGATACAATAAAATCATCTCCGTCCATAAAAACCGATCGCTTGTAAGGGTAATTCGTGATTTCCGGTACCTGGCTTAACCTAAACCCAGCTATCACAACGGCTAGCCCTAATCGTTCGTCCATCGCCCAATACAAGACAAGTGCTTTAGCGCACCAGCTAAGCCAACGCTGCGTATCACTGGAGGGCTTTTGATTTCCCGCTCTTTGTACCCATCCCGTTTCCCATACGAGATCGCGACGATTGATGATCGAGCAAATAGTGTGCGAATCGGAGAAAACTTCGCACACACAGCGCCACAGCGGGTCAAGAGCGTTGGGGATAACAGAGCACTGATGCTGGCGGCGGATTCGTACGCCATCCACCTGTTATTAATTCCTTCTGTCATGGGTACGCGATAGTGAGACAAAGGGAAAGAAAGATGGAGGAAGCCAATCTGCGCGCCAAAGTCGAGGGGGGTGATTCGTACACAGAGCCCTCGCCTTATTTATTGCCTCTTAAGCTGACCGGTCGGGTAAGGAAGAATAATTCCTAGCTGGTTCGGTGCTTGTTGTTTGGGTTTTAGAAGGTACAGTTGCATCTTGTTGTTTTTTATACAAACTATTTTCCATTTACGTGCCACGCGGTTCCTGCTTTTGCGTTTTGCCTCACCCCGAGTACCGCTAACTTTCAATAAATCAACCATTTGTGCAGATGGACTGCAGTACTATGAAGCGGCACCTGCATCAACTTCCCCCCGCAAACCATGGCTTACAACGTAAAACATATGTAGATTGAAATCTCGTGGACACACACTACTAGAACTACACACAAAAATCCTCTTCTGTTCGAAAATGGATGAAAAAAAACAGCATCAAACGGTACGCTTCGTTCGGGTGCTTTCTTTTTATTCTTATAAATATGAGCTCAGTTCGTCTCTTTTCTTGCAACACTGAGCAGCGTTCCTATCTAAGGCACCCGGGAGTCATGTTGGTATGCGAGCTTTGCTGTATGGAAGAAGAAAGCATTTATCGCATCATTTCCTGTTTTATTTTATTTTAATCATACAGTACGCACCGAGCACCCCGGACTGTAACAGACTCCTTCACATGCTGCCGTTTCTCTCTCTCGCTTTGTATCTCTCTTTCTCCCTAACTTACTTGTTCTCTCTGATCTTCGCACACGGTGCTGGTTTCTCCCTCGGAAGGGAACTTTACGTTTGCGTGAACGCAAAAAGGGGGAAACACAAAATCATAGCCACATAGGGAAAGATTCATTTCCACCCCATCATTGGTGTTGTTGCATTGGCTGAGGGTTGAAACAGCAACATTAACCATCAACCTTATGGCCTCCACCGGTCCCAAAAACCGGCCCTTACCGCAACTTTGGACGGGAGAAGAGAGGATGAGGAACTCTTAAGGAGGGATGATGCTGATTAATTGAGAAGATTTTCCGTTCCGCTTTTTTCGCGTTTCAGAAGGACGGAACCGGTGCCGGAATGCCGTTCTTTGTGGTGGGCTTTACAAACCCCCCATCACTTCAGCACAGCCAGCTATCGAGCTCTTCGGCTGTAGCAATCTGAACCGGCTGCCATCGAAGACACCGGCAGCCACGCACTGCTTTCTTATGGCAAAATGGCAAAAAAAAAACCATGGCTCGATTGTCTCCCGTTGGCATCGTTTAAGCTCAAGATGCAAGTGTTTTCGGGCATTCGTTAAGCATGGGTGAAAGAACGGGCGAGAGAACTTGTGTGAAGAAGGGTGGCAGTAAACTAATCTCGTGCAGGGCAGCTAGTTCCTTTTTGCGATAAGAGAAAACGGGAACAACGGCAGGGATGTTACGCCAATCTGGCAAAAGATTAGGCGTCATAATTGCAGTTTAGTGTCGCCATCGTTCTCTTGTGGTGCCGGAGATGAAGGTGGAGGTTCATTGGTAGCGACGATACGCTCATGCTATGAGCCTTGAAATCGACCGCCGGTTACTAAACGATCCGTGGTCGACCGCCTGGAGAGAAGCCATTTGTGCAGTGTAATAAATAAACGTGGGAGATTTGTTGCCATTTTTATGAGAGGGAATCTAATTCCACACCGTACAATCCAAGTTATCTATGTACTTTAACTTCCTCGTAAGTGGTTTTGTTTGGTTCTTGGTATAGTTTACAGGTCTTTGAGTAAAAGTATATCATAGTTGAATTTATTTACATCACCCTCACATACGATTCAAATTGCCTTTTAAAGCAGCAACTCTCAAAACACCAACATGAACCTGATCGACATCACTAATAATCATCTCACCAGCAACTTGCAATGAGTTAATTAATAATAAATACGTTTTCACCTGACTGCCCGATTCCGCCAAATGCACGACTCACGAGTCATACACATGGTCACTCACCAAGGTTATTAATATCTTCACAAATTGATTTAGTCATTCCGTCGTCCACACCATCGAACCAATCCAGTTCAACCGTCCCAACGTTTGCATCTTACCGACTGTGGTTGTGTGTGTGCGAGCGATTGCAAGTGCATGATCGGGCCGTGTGCTACCCACGGTGGGAACTAACAGACAGCCTTTCAGGACAGGAGCCTGCCCAGTCCCGGGACTCATGCCATGCCGCAGGCAGGTTTTTGCTCTCACACCGTGCCAGCACCTGATCGGACCAGAAGTCTGCACCTTCGAGACTCGATTAGCATATATTGAGCCTTGCTTTTGCCTGCTCTGCACGATCGCATGCATTCCATTAGCCCGACACCAGAACTGCAACGTATCCACATGTTGCAGCTCGAGCCGATTCCGCGCCTGAACGATCGGGCGTGCGCTGGTTCACATTTTGAAAAGCTAAACATGAACACGTGTTTCGTCACAGGACGGGCGAGCGTACCGTGACCCTGCCTTGCAGTCGTCCACTCTTTCACTTTCGATATTTCATCTTGGCTTCAGGCGACGCTGTGCGACAGCAGTTCCATTTCAATTGCACGAACCCGGGAGTATACTGTGGGAGTGCATAAGCGGGCTCACGCACGCACGATTCGCAATCAAGTGGAAATGGACCTGCTCCAAGCTCCAAATCTTACACCCTTCTCCCGTTTCCTTTCGATTCTGCGTGAAGGTGTAATAATCGCATCGTTAGTATTCAATAAATATGAAAATTTATTCCAATGCTCCGCCCCCTCTGCCCATATGTCCACTAACGAATATGCGCAAGCGATTCTACGGGGTGCGTGTGACTTGACAAAGCACATACACAGTTCGTGACGAGCTGATGCTGATCGCGCACTCCCACGAGGGTGGGAAAATTGATGCTAAATTTGACATCTCCCCCGCTGCAATCACATGTACGCCGGCACGAATCCTTTCCCTTTTTTTTCGCCCACTTCAACCGCATGGCTTGCCCTTACCAGCCGATCCCAAAAATGGAAGGCCGAGGAAAACTGAACCGCATTGCGGCAAGTGCTCGATGTCCAATCAATCAAAATTAACAAAATTCTTCCACTTTCCTTTCGGCGTTCACCCGAGCGACCAGAGTTTGGACAGGCACTCGAGCGCCGTACTTCACCGGCCAGCTTGCGGCCACTCTCTATCGCAAACAAATGGGGCTATTCAGGCAAAAAGCATTCGATCAACCCGTGCAGGACCCGTGCAAAGTGATTGGAAATGATTGTTTGTTTGTTTATTTGTTTGTTTGCCTGGCGAAGAGGGGTTTAGCTTGTTCGCGCCTTGTTTGCTTATTTAGCTATGAAAGGGGTGTGCGCGTGCGCGAGCATAAACGAGCACAATTTTTAACCCGAACATTAAGAGCGATCGCAGAAGGTGCGGATGTTTCCTTTTCCATGTTTGGTGGATGCTTTCGGTGAATTAATTTTGATACATTTATTCTCTCTTTTTTGACTCATCTGACTAACAGTTAACGTTATTTAAACTTGTTTTTTTGCCTATTCGACGACGATTCGAACAGAACCGATCGATCTGTTGTTTTCGCATTGTCAAACCCCGCAAAGGCATTTCGTAAATCTTTAACCAGACACATTGAACGTTGGTGTGTTTTGTCACATAAAGTAAATCCTTGGAATAAAAAATCAAATAAAAAAGCGCTGGTCATAACCGTTTCACACTTCCATAAACCAGGCGTACGAAATTCGATATTTTCGACTCGGAAACAACACACATTTAGTGCAATGTGATAAAACTGCTTTTGAAAGCTTCTCCGTTTTCATCGGCAATTCAAATGTCCATAGTTTCCGAAGCATTTAGAAAAAAAAACACGTCCTTAAAAGCTCCCTCCTAACATCGTTCGCCGTTTGCCCAACCCAACCCACTTTCACACCGATGCTCCAAAAGAACCAGGCGAAATCTGATGTAACATCCTGCATTCTACAATTTATTTTTGTTTTATTATAGCGGAGAAAAGCATCTTTTTTGCTCCCCCACAGTTGTGGCATCCCACTTTGGCTGACCAGCTATGGACACACACAATATATTCAAAATCAAATGCCAGTGCAAAACTATCCTCCGATAAGCGGCTGTATGGGTAGCGAGTTCTATAGTTTTAATCAGTTGCAATCGACGCGACGCGAGCGTCATCTTTTATGGTTGCACTTATTGTTATTCTCGTTTCGGCACCCGAACGATCGGTACGGTAACATGATCCACGCCAGAACAAACCCCACGGTGCACACTCACCTCAACAAAACGGATAGGAAATGGACTGAAAGAAAGTGTTTGCAAAATCTCGATGCGCTTCACCTCTGATGTTCGGGTGCGAATAAATAACCGATTTGTAACAGTCGTTGAGTGTTTTATGTTTTCATGGTGATTTTTCGCGGCGGTTTTGTGAAAAACCCCGCTTAAGTGCAGCTCCGAATGAATCTGCCAGGAAGGAAGTTAATTTACTTCGCTCGACGTTTCGTTTCATACTCACAAGGGCTTGTAATTGTGTGTTTCCTCCGCAGCTTTACAGTTTCTATTGGAATGATTTTGAACCGTAAGGCCAGAAAGAGTTGTTGGTCAGTCCGGTATCGGATGGGAAGCTTTTGTTTTGTCCTTCTCGGCAGATTTGCTGCCGTTTATAAAACAGTTCCATTCCATTCTGAATGCAATGCAACTTATGATAAATGGCTTCTGTCGCCGTCAGAACTCGCAACCCAACTCCTTTGAGTTCGTCGGAAACCCGAAGCAACCCGATTTTACGACGGTTTTGCTAACCGAACGTGATCTATGACCCGCGAAGCGGCCAATGAACGCAAGAGCGCGCTAGAGGTTGCTGCTTTTCTAGCGTTAATTTTTTCGTCACTGTCATCGGAACGGACAGTTGTATTTTTTTAAACCTTACACACTGTGCGCGCAATTCATGGTCATGTGGGACAAAAAAAAGATATGCTTGTTGACCCTGTAAACTAACCAGGCAGGAACATCATACCTAAGAAGCCGGGAGTATCGCTCCCCAAGACACCCTCAGTATATACGTCGGATTTATTGTGTGTGTGCGCGCGCAAGACCCAACACAACGACACAAAAAACAGCCTGTAGATGGTCGGTTGCGTTAATGATTTTGTATGTTGATTCCCTTTTTTGGAGTCGCCCGCGTAAGGAATGGGGCGAAGCATGGCAGGGCTAAATGAGCATAAAAAGAAACGAGCCAGCCGGGCAGGAGAACAGACCAGACGGTGGAGCAACTCGCTCGTAAAAAGTGCCAGAAGAAAGAAGCAATTTAACGCTTACTTCACTTGATGCGCCTGTCCGGTTCGCATCATCTCTTCTGGCACTCTGGTCGGAGTGCTGGTCGTTGTCTGCTGCTTCGTCGTCAAAAGGTGTCGCACCGTCTCCGATATTCGCCACCGCTGGGAAACGGGTCGGCTCGTCCTACCCCTTCAGCTAAGATGAGGAAGTGATTGCCGGGAAGATTCACCTATTGTGTCGCATGTATGGGATACGGTTGGCCCCAGTTGGAAGCATTTGTAGCTACACAGGCAGGACATCTCTCCCGTTTTTGTGGTACCTTTTTTCTATCTCTTTCTGTTCTGTTCTCACAACTCCACACAAACATAAATAGACGCTCACAGTGATTCATTTACGATCTTTTGCTGAGCGTTCAGTCTTGCACAAAGAGTCAACGGTTTTGTGGCGATGCGAGTCAAAGCAATCGCAAGCGCAAGAGTGAGTCACTAGTTGGTCACTTGGAAGTTTCTCAAGTTACCTATGGTGAGACATTCCACACACAGCCGAACGCAAACAACAGCACATCTCGATCGTGAGACGGCGGTTCCACGTCAGGCACCGATTCCAACCCGAAAACACGATTGTACAGGCTGCAGAAGAAGTTACCTGTTTGTTTCTTGTGAGCATCCGTCTGTTTTTCGCGTCACCTTTTCGGAATCGAAATTAAACTCCTTTAGAAGGGAAAGGAAGTAAGGGCTTCCGAAGAAATGGGAGGGATGGAGAGTAAAGAGTAAAATTGCTCGACCATAAAAAAAAACAACTTACAAAACTCAAATCACAGCACAGACGTAAATACGAATGGAACAAAACAGAACGAAAGGAACAACCGAGTACAAGAAAATTGTTCCTCCATCAGAATCGTTCGAAAAGCATTCCAAGATTCAACCCAAAAGCATTGCAGCAAAACAAACCGCTAACAATCGCAGTTTGTTCACGGAATTTATTATTAATAGCGTAAGAAGCGCTATGAAAATGTTGTTTTCACTCCCGAACAACAAAAATGGTGATTCGAAGCTTCTCTGGTTTTCAACTCTTTCCCATCATGTACACAGCATAGGAGGAGAAACATTTTGGAGACATTTTATTCCACTTTTCTGGTCTGCGATTAATTTCATTCAATCTGTGTAAGTGGTCTCCTATCTCGCAGGCACGATGTCTTGTTCAAACAACGTGTGCGTGCAATAAATAATCACTTTTCTGTTGATTTTACTAGCTTCAGTTTTCTACCCTTTTCATTAACTTGTCTACTTTTTCCATAGCTTTGTCTTTGCGTCAATATGTATTTTCCATGGGAAAGATAGTAGCCAAAGACTGCAGGTTTGGCCTTCGGTTGACAGTAGGGGCCGAATGGTTGCATTCCGATCGCATGATGATCAGCTTGCAAGCGGCCAAAATCTCTACTTCGTGTCATCGAAACGTCTATTTTGTTTCCACGCGAGTGAACAAATACATACTCTGCATGACGGGACCTCCAAAATGCTGAAACCGTTGCTAAGCTCGGTGACTTTTTTCCCATCGTTTTTGCGGTAAAAGAGAAACAAAAATTATACACGCAAACCCTACCGCAAACTCAACGCAAAGCACGATCAGTTACTGTGCCGTACCGAAAGCGGATGGTGCGGGGCTAGAGATCATTCCAAATGGTTAAAATAATGGATGGAGCCGTAACAAGATATTCCAAACAAATGCGGCCAAATTCAGCAAACCAACAGCCCGAAATCATCGGTAATGAATGCGCAAAATGTTGCATCTTCAGCGCAATTTGCTCCCACAATGAAGTCATCTTTGTTCTGGTAAAGCTAGTTGCTTTACCGAAGTAAAGAGTTGGTTATGGCCATAGTTCCGCTACCTTGACAGTTGAGCTGTCAGGGTGTGCTTCTGCCAATCGTTTCTGAAGCTGAAGCGTAAACACACTAATTATGGCGCCCGAGGACATTCGCGGGAGTGCTTTTCGTTCGACATGATCCATCCGGTTAGGACGTGTGTGAACTAAAACTGAAACGATGATTTTACAGTGATCGTTTCTCTCAGTTTCAAGGATCGTTTTCAGCCAACATGCCACCCTTTCCTGCCCTGAGGCACGCCTGGGGAGACTCGTTAAGTTGATTAAGCCTAATATTGGTAATTAATTTGCTAATTAATTGTGGGGTGCCGTAACAGGCATGCATGCATGGAAGATTTTCAATTCATGTTTTCGTTGCCAATTTCTGCCGGATAGAGTGTTTCGATGTCTCGGCTAAAATAATAAAAACTCAAGCGGGTTTGTATTTATCGAACCGTGATCCATTACCGCTAGGAAGGATGGGAAAGAAATGCCGAAACCATGCAGATACGGATCATTACGATCATTAATTAATAATCACGATATAACAAACTACGAGTGCATGATACCGCTAAGACTCCCAAATCACAACGCAAGAAATGCGACGAGAGAAAATAAAGTTAATGTCATTTTTAAATGTTCCGTTGCGAGTAGAGCTCCAGAGCTGCTTAGTTGACGGGAAGGGATGAAAACGGTATCCAAACACACATCGTAAGAAACCGTTCATCCCTTGTTTGCTTCGCTTATTGAATGTTTTATTAGCGATCATTTTACGGTTTTATTATCGACATAATCTCATCTTCGCAGTACACAATTCGGCCCACATTTCCCTAGCTGGCGAACAAAACACACATTTCACTAATGCTTTCACCTTCATCCACTTCCTTCCCGCAGGTTTCGTCATCCGGCTTCTTTGAACTGCAAATACTGGAGATTTCAAACACCAACAGCCACCTACTGTCAGGATACTGCTGTGGTTTGCCACCGGAGAAACGACAGACCCAAACGACAGGTAACTTGAATCGTTCGTGGTTTTGCGGTTTTCACCGTGCTGCCAAATGAGCGTGATTTATTTACCGTCACTATGAGTGCTAACAATTGTTCTTTATGCTCGTTTTATCTTTACACACACACACATTCAAAATAGGATGTCCGGCATGTGCGACTGCGTTCAGCTTATGCCTGAAGGAGTACCAAGGAACAACGTCAAGCGTGCAGCAACAGCAGCAGCAGCTGAAACAGCCGTCCACAGCCGTTGCCGTAGAACCGCAACCGTCCGGCCTGTACGGTTGTGCGTTCGGTAACGCCAGCACACCGGTCCTGGGTGGGTCGAGCTTCGTCCTGACCGATCCGGAAGTCGGTGGCATCACATTACCCTTCACGTTTCGCTGGACGGTGAGTCATCTACTTTTTTTTTTTTTCATTATGTACAATATAAATGTTTAAATTGTTATCGAATGTCGCACCAAGAAGGAAAACCTTAACACAAACGAGGGTTCGTCTCTTTTTCTCGGTACTGCGTGCATTGAAATCATTTGTTTCAAATTTATTCGCACAATGTTACGACGGTAGATGTTTCATTTTTGGTGGTGTTCAAATCTTTTATCCACCCGTTGTAACATACAAATTGCCGTTTGCCTGTATGCCCGAGATCGATGTTTCTGATAAATACCTCTTTGCTCGTTTTTATTTGATCTCGCATGTCAGTGGTATGTAAACCACGCTTCGTTCGCTTGGTAAGGCAGAACGTATACAGTAAAATGGCATGCGAATGGAGAGCGTCATGCAATTGACAGTATCGAAGTTTGATAATGGACTTGCATGCACCAACGCACACTCCCGCGAATAAGTCGGATTTATCAGGAAAAGAGCGATAGGGAGGTTTTACGTATCGCTGACATATTCTCGATGTAAATATAGACGCATGTGCCTGAGCATTAAGTGTATAAAGCAAAATAAAGGTTTCAACACGAAACACAACCCCAAAGGGCAATCTGTGCGTAGTTATTAAAAGGAGATTTTTTTTTCTCATTTTATCTTCAACAAATTGCAAATCCCACACTTCCGCACATCGTTTTGCCTTATTTTGCCTTCCTTGTGCACTCAATCGACCACCCATGCTTGTTTCGCGATTGCAACGATCACTTTTGCATTACAAGCGCTGTTTCATATTCCTCCGACACAGTCTGGCGTCAAGTTACCAATGGCAGCCGACAAGACATGCAGATTTGCAGCAGCCCGATCGCACCCTGACCGGTACCATTTATGAAACACTATGACTATAATGAAAATATCTTGCATACTTTGTCAATATTAATCATAATCGTTCGTGCTAGATAGGTCTCACTTACACAGAGCAGAGTACTGTGCGGTAAACGTACGAGCTTTTTTCCTTCCCTCAACACAGAACCCATGTAAAGCATTGTTAATTTAACAGTTTAGTCGACATTTTTCTCGCACTCCTCGCTCCGTGCGCGACACCGTGCTCGTTTTAACCTTTTTCGGTGCGGTTCCTCCAGTGCAACTGTTGCGAAGCCGAAACGATCGCAGAGCATTAAAATTGACTCGTTTCACATTGACTTGACTGACTTGCCGGTACGGAGCGATTGCGATCGTGTCGCCTGCCTGAGCACTCCCAGTAACTGTCCGTTTAGGAGGATAACTCACATAGGATCGCACACAAATCGATGTCACTACAGCATAAAAGCACACACGCAGAACACTTCATGCATGCAACAGTACGCATCGGTGAACGGATTGGTACCGAAGTAGATTAAAGATCTGTCTATATTTTCCCTCATTCGCAACCGAACCGTTTCAATCATCTCCCTGGTACCAAGGATGCCTCCATCTTTGTGCCATAAATTCCACACTGTATCAGCGCCGTACTCACCGTTGCAAAACCTTCAAAACTGCATCGACCCGCCAAAGGGAGAAGAAATAGGTTTTTCCTCAGCCCAACGGACAGCCTTCTGCTCGAGTTAATCAGCATACTTCAGCAATCTGCACACATACACACATGCGCACCGTGGCACTTTTGCCCACAGAAAAAAATGTAGAAAAAACACATCCCAACCGTCCATCCAGATCGATCCGTGCTAGTTTATGCAGGATCACTTGCCAACGCAGGCTAACTGGAATTCAATTCAAATTTTTCATTTGCCCTTTTTCGGTGGCACTATTGCTTGATTTTGGATTGGAATTCGATTGAATTCAAATTAGATGCTTGTACTTACGACACGTTAGCGTGGACTCACCCGCCGGACTATGATCGAGTACGGCATTACGAGGTCGTCCGTCCGGAGCAGCTCCTGTGTGGCTGTGCGATGAATATGGACCGTGATTGATGCCGATGGTAAAGTTTCGTTGTGTAAGCAAAGCCTGTTTTTTGTGCCTTTTCTCTACCCTTCTTCTATATTCGGACTCAGCTTACGGACGCCTTTAGACTATCGGGTGAAGTGACACCACAAACGGGTCAATTTAAATGAAACTGCAAGAATTTTCTTCCGGCAGGCAGAGATTTCTTTTCTATTTGCATTCTGTCTTATACGAAAAAGTATCCTTACTGCATTTAGCTTATTACAAAATGTGCCCCGCTTAAGGAAAATGCACATCAAAAGTTACATTGAGTAACGCAATGAAACTCTGTTCAAAAACATTTGCATACTTTTTCATTTTTATTCACAAAACTTAACTTTCTTCGATAAACCACGTAACTTTCACCTTTTTATTCAATGTAGTTCTTGTTGCATCCAAACAAACTTTACCAACCAATGAAAATTCCCCTTTTCGCGTAACACTTCATGAAGCACGAAAACTGTAATCAGTTTTGCTCGATCAACTCCCTCTACCTCGTCGTCATCGATTCTTATTATCATCATCATCATCGTTGGCCAGTGTGTTATGTCAAAACACGAACAACTCAGACATTTGCCACCGACAGACGGATAATAGGTGTATCGCGATCGCTCTTATTAATATTTCAAGAAACACTCGCACTCCGCCGGACCGTTGCTGGCCAGCCCGTTGGGGCGTAAAATTAAAACGAACACCACCCTATTCTTGCATGACTTGACAGCGAAACAACTAATACAAGGGTAAAATCCCTACCGATAGGAAGAGTCCGCATTGTTGTGATTTCGTTTGCAGACTTTTGTGCCATTTTGTGACCGATGACTCGAGCGCCGATGGGAAGGGGTACAAATGCATCGCCCGATGAACTGTTGCAGGAAATAGCGGTGAGAGGAAAACGTTGATCGACTGGCCAACTAATTTATCCGGCTCTCGTGCTCGTTTTTTATGCGCTCTCTAACCTCACCAGCTCATCAAAGTTGAGCTCGCTTTAGCCAAGCACGTTCTCATCTCGAGTAAAGCATGGCATTAGCAAACTACAGAAGCACTGCCAGCGGAGGGCAGTACTTTGAGCGGACGTAAGATGCACCACCTACATCCCCTGTGCTTTGATAGTAGCATCAGAAAAAAAGCTGCCCCTGTCCCGCGAAAAGACGGCGCATCGACCGTAGCGCATTTTGTGCAACTATATTTTATGCTTCAATTCGTTTCGCTCTTTTCAGTTTTTGTTTATACACTCGCCGTTGTCCATACTGCAAAAAAAGTAGGATTGAAAGTGCCAGGCTGTTTCATATGCCCTGTGCCAGATGAGCTGTTTTTTTTAGCTCTAGTTGCTTCTCCTACTTCCAGTGCTGGTTTTGTGCTGACAAAAGTTGCATGATTTATGCACGATCGACCAAACGGCAGATAGGACTAAATTGAGCTTGTCCATTAAGCGAAACAATAACAGCTCTACAGCACTCTTTCCGAACGTTACGTTGTGAGTTGGAATTATAAAGAGAAAAAAACCAATACCGCTTTCTTACTTACATCGCTCCAAGCCTGACTGTACTTGGAAGCTATCGAAGCAATATCATTACCTTGATAGTTAAACCTCATTCAAAAGGACATAATTTTATACTTTTCCTGGCGTCTACAAACCGTTTGGCACAGCTCAGTACAAAATTACTAACGATAAGCAACGAGCAGCTAAATACTTCCCAACATTATGCTGTACTGTAGCAACACGACCAACGATGAAAAAAAACACAAGCAACTACAACGATCAGTATCTCTGCATTCAGGCCCAATCGTCTAGGGCTTAGCATCTTGCGTCGAATCTAGATCGATCGATTGTGTTGAACCGTTCCCGGGGTGGAAGATTGTTTTTGTGCAAAATTTTCTATTATACCATGGTCGCGTCGACATCTCAATTTCCTCTTCACGTGCCGGCACAACAAAAGCAAATATATACACACACACACAATATGTAACCGCTTGCAAGCTGCACTCAACCCTCGGCTTCAGCTTAGGTTAATTAAATGCCATCCAATTGCTAACGGAATGCTCTAGTGTGGCGCTCGTCTGCCAGCTCAACATAGAAAACATGCGCACTAGGGCTCTCACAACCGCACAAAAAAGGGTTCCATTTGCCTAGTTTCACTACCTATGCCGATCAGAGATAGGTTTTGTGAACTAAACGCCCAACCGTACCGTTACTCCAACCGAGCTCGTGCCCGCGAACAAGATATTTCTATTAAGCGTATCCTTTACATCGGCCGAAAGGAAGCTGGGAAGCGAATTTATTACCGGGGAAGTCGCGATACAGTAGTTTCGATAAGCATTTGTCACATCATTACCAGCAAAACGCAGCATCGCCGGGAGGAAATATCTTCTTTATTTTCTTTTCCCTTTAAAAATGCCCGGTTCACGTTTTTCCCTTGTTTATGCCCTCCGGCAAAGAGTAAGCTTCCGTTTCGGCTGACTAATGAAGAGTGGTATCTTTTTCGAGTGCGTCATACCATTGCCTCGAGTTTTGCAACTCTGTGTATACAAATGTATGTAGACTCCTTCAGTCAATCTCCCGCTACGCTGCAGGATGCAATAATCGTTCGTTTGGTTTTTCGACCACTCATCAATTCGATAATGAGCGTCAATCAAACATTCATCAAAGCTCGAAGATGGTTGCTGAATACAAGAGTGCAGAGTTGCAAGAGTTCACACATCACACAAACATACAAATTAATGTCAGTGTATAACAATTCAATTCGTTCCCTAATTTGGGCAATATCTCATGTAGTTCACCCCGGCAACACCGTCGACACCCGAAATCGGCAGACAATAAAGACAATCCGGCAAATGGATTTTAATAAGTGTATTTATATAGGTTCCGACTGTTTCCGCGCAGGCCTGTGTTGCGGGAACGAGCAGGAACAAAATGAAGATGCGCCACGATGCAGGCGGGTGTTTATTTTGGAGCGAATCGTTTTATTACCTGCCGTATTTGCCGTACTGGCAATCTCATTACCATATAATGGGATGGAACAAGCTTGCCATCGCTGCCAATGTGTGGTTTCCCTTTCGGTGAGAAAATCGGCTCGCGTTGGCAATAAATATTTATATACTTCCGCCAAACACACTGCGATGGTAGTTTGGTTCTTACTTTTTGGATCCACTTCAACCACTTCCCCTACCCCGTTACCCCTCTCCCCCTCCCACCGAATT
Source organism: Anopheles christyi (assembly GCA_000349165.1). Lineage (NCBI taxonomy): Eukaryota > Metazoa > Arthropoda > Insecta > Diptera > Culicidae > Anopheles > Anopheles christyi. The sequence continues at coordinate 15,733 of KB701681.1, read as the reverse complement.
GCACGAAACTGTGCAATTTGGTATTTGACTTGCATTTTCGTCTTATCCTTTCGATTCGATCACCTGTGCAGACGAACGTAAAATCGAAAGGGAATCGGTTTGTGCTGGTTACATTTTTTTTGCTTTGCCGATTAATTCAACCCTCCAAAACCCTGAACCAGCTTTAACAAGCAGAACAGCTTTTTCCTTCTGTTCTTGACAGTGTCGTTGGGGAATGTTGGTTTGATTTGCTGGTCAGGGACCGTTCTGCAACCTGGAAAGGAGAAAATAACAGAAAAGAGTATTTGTGTGTGTTGGTGCATATTTGCTAATGCAAAAAAAAGAAAAACATTCTAGGGGAAGGAGGGGTTTGTGCGCGAAGATGGGTTAGTTGTCGTTGGCGGTAGTGGTGATGAAAAATAAATCGACAAAAAGCCAAAAATTCTCATGCAGATAAAAGTGGGAAAAAGGAAAGAGAGAGAGAAAGGAGTGCAAAAGAGTGAACGCGAAAAGATGCCCATTCGAAAATGCCTTAGAAGAAAGAAGCTCACAAAGGGAGGAGAGAAGACAGAAAGCGTAGGGAGAAAATGGTTAAAACAGCGAAGACACAAATATACACACTGATGCGAAAACGAGCGAAAGAGGCGAAACATTTCGTCTCATTAAAATTCCTCACAACTGAAATATATCTCCGGACGCGATTCCGAAATCATCCCCTAAAACGTTTTTCCACGCTCTGCCTAAATCGCAGGCACATACGAGAAATGGTCACACGTAAAGCTTTTGCCTCTCGCATGTGGTTTGCGGATAGATTTGTAGGTACCATAGGCTTTGGAGCCACTTTCACATCCCTGTGCACTATCAAGCGTTGTGTCTCGGAAGTGTTTCGTTCTATTCCATGTTTGTTTGGCTATGTTTTGAAAAATAAGCCTTTTTTAATATAATTTACACTGTGATCATAAAATTGGAAGCCATAATCATAAAACATCAAATCGTACAATTTTCAATTATTATTCATTTGCCCAAAGAAGCAACAGAACTCACCAGAACTAGACTGCGCAAAACGATTCTAATAAAGAGCGTAATTTACTTCCTATTGAAGCTTTCTCCGGGCTTAAACGATTCCAATAAAATATGAAAGCTCATCCTCAGTCTTCATCGTTTTGACCGGTGAGCCCGCACGATAAACTCGTTTTACGGAAACTGTCGTCGTGGCGCGCTGGTTAGCAAGCGGATGAAAATGGACCCACTCCTTCACGACAAGCCAAACCAGCGAACGGATTATTAGATCTATCAATGTTATTATCCAATATCTTCACTGCACACTGTAGTCGGTCCGACGTGATTTCCGCTCGTCCACTCACTGTACCGCAATACAATCCACGCCCGACATGAAACAGGATCATTTCTTCCAAGCTGACCAGACCCCAAAACCAGCCCCTGGAAGATGGGCGAATGCAAAAGGAGCGGGAAGAGTAAATGTTATTACCATTTCATTGTATCGTCCATTATTTATGATTTTATAAATGGAACAAAAAGCAATTGAAAATGGCAGACGGAAGCGGCGGGGGTGAAGCGCAACTCCCGGGCCGGCAGACGGTAGGGGAAGCGATCTTGGGATCTTGCACAAACCATCCTGAGTATCTGCCGTACCGCTCTTTAAAAGACACCATCAGCAGGAGCAGCCGCAGCAGCAGCAGCAAGATCGGCGGCAATATGTACCGCAGCGTGGATAAATCATCCGATCGATGCGCAATGCGCACAGCGGAAACGAAATCGATATTTTATAAATGTATGAAATAACCTTCGCCCATGATCCTCTCGGGCAATCGGGTTCCGTCCTCGGGGAGGCCCCCTGGGCCATCGTCTCCACGCACGATTTTCCTCTGTGAGTGCGCACCCCCTGGGTGTGTGCACGCTCGGGTGGAAACAACCACTGGAGCAAACGTAGAGGAAACCTAAACCTGGGGCACAGATTTACACCCTTTGGATGACCGGAATGAAACCGGGGTCACATTTTAGCCTGACAGAAGAAAATACTTTTTTTTTTGCAATGGGTCGCGTATTTCGATCACATTGCCTTCGTATGGTTTTGTCGATTCTTTTTGCCACTTTTCAACAGCAAAACAATTCCGAAATGGAGGTTATCAGATTGCTTGCATTATCGATTACGGCGCGATACGAGCGAGCGATACTACGTGTGATGTGTTAACGCGGGGACACGTGAAAGGACGATATCGGTGTAAATTTATATCTCGCTTTTTCTTCACCATCTTTGTCAGCCATTTGCGAGATGAAGAAAATCGCAAAACACTGCCTGAACGCGACGAATGCGGACAAATATGTAACAGGAAACACTCGGTTCTGTACTCACTGCCGCAGCACGTACTAACAATCGATTTGGGGGGACGTGATCGATCAGCGCCGGTCCGGGGAGCATAATTGTTGTTCCACGTTCGGTATAGGAAATCCACACCGATGCTGCCAAGATAGTAGCTTCGTTTTTGTGCTGTTATCGTTGTTACAACTATTCCAGCTCGACACTGGTAAGGCAGGTGCCTTGCGTCGCCAGCGTGAGCGCGCCGTCTGGTCGCGCCAGCTGGCGTGCAGCTAACTGGAAAAGCATAATTTTATCACATCGCACGGCGCAATGTTTAATTGCATTTCCTCGTACCCTCTCACAGCCTGGTTCGGCGGTGGCACGAGTGAGGAATGTGTGCAAACCGCACCGCCAACGAGAAGATACTCTTCATACACATAAATTAAAGATGAATCTCTAGATATTGTATGTGCGAGCTCGATCCTGCCTGTGCTGGTGGCAGTGATGATAGTGGGCCCATTTTCATCGCATACACCTACCAACCAGTGGTCGATATCAGTACCGTCGATATCGTGTTACACCATGGATTGTGTGATGGCATTCGGGCATTCGTGTGAGGCAGGATGAAAATGATAATACGTACGTACGAACATCGCTCGTACTCCAACCTGACGGCGCTTGCGTAAAGCTTCCGACTGTCGAATACTTTATATTGCCCGCGTAAATCGATCCGAAGGGAATATCGATGATTGAAAAACAAGCCGTCTTATCTTGGATGATGTTCGAGAAAGAAATCAAAAGCACATCTACGCATGGGTTGAGGGAAAAAACCCTCTCCAAAGCCAATTTCAATTGATCTATACACGCTTGCGCATTGTCACTGCTCTGTGCCGGCGATCGGTGATAATTGAACCTGGTGGTTCGAGAGCGGTAAAGGTGCGCAATCGAGTGAAAATCTTTCACAATCTGGAAAACTGCATAACCTTTTCCTTTACAGCAATGCAATTTCTTCGAACGCCGTCCGTTGCAGTTCGATTTTAATTGGAAACTTTTGACGGTTATGATTAAGTTAGCGATTGTTCAAAGTGACAGCTGTCAATCAGCGTTGGCCTCAGTCTGGGGGAGTTTGTTTTTCTAAACATCGGCCTAACGCACCGACAAGAGAAAAAACTACACACACATCACATCTAAACCAATCCTACACTCCGTGCTGCGGGGATTGCGTTTGGTGGGCGTTGCACTCGAGGTTTGCTTGTAATATAGTAGACGGAGGTTAAGAAACGCAACAAGAAAATTAAAGCACTCAATCTAAACGCGAAGCCATGGTTCGTATGAGAAGCGACCAATTATAGGGTTTTCAAAATCAATATCTCACACGTCAATCACGCAAACTCCACCCGCGTACCGTCCTTTCCCAAACTGCTACTCAATTCCACCGGGAGGAGGGCTACATGCTGGGATTCACTTCTTCAACACTGAGTGATGTTTATCAAAGAGTTGAGAAAGAAAACAACCGTCGCTTCGCTTCATTCAAATGTTGGCCGTTTTCCGCTGGGGCGATGGGATTTTTAATTAAATCGAAACACACGTCCCGAAAACCTTGCTGTATCAAACGGCATGCCAACCAAAAGGGGTAGCTATCCTCCGCAGAAAATCCACCATACAATGGAAGCCAACCCGACCCTCTGATCACCCTCACCCTTTTGCTAGAAGTCTGATCAATGCTGTCTGATTTGTACTCGTTTGCGCTTTGCGTGTTCCATATTGATTCACAATTCAGCTCACCGAAAACCACCTTCCACCCAAAAGGATGCTGGTTGCGAGGGTACTTGTGGCGGTAGCTTTTTGCTGCCGATAGAGCGGCAAGCTTTGAAGGGTTCCAGCTCTCTCACAGCTCAGTTGGGAGAATGGGCAAAGAGGAAGAGATCTTTTCATCAAAGACAGACGACTACCGACCAAGACGCCGTCGATGTGGTCGTCGTCGTCGTCGACGACGTCGGTTGATTGACTGACATGCGAACGGGAATGCTCAAGAAGCACAATGCACCGGAGAGCTTGTGCACAGGTGCTACACACGCAAGGGGACGCTGTGCCTGCAAATCATCGAACACGGTTGGTTAAGTAAAATAAGCACAAAGTGAAAGATACAAAAGGGAGGCCCAAACATATACAAACACACAACGACCAGAGTCTTGAGTGTGAGAAAGGTCCTGGCATATAAGAGGCATAAGCAGTAGCATGAAAGTGAACCAACTTCCAAAGCTCCCTTTGTGAAGTGCATTCAAACACAAATTTCCTCAAACGACCACCAACCCGTGTCCTTTCAGGGCTTTTTTCTCATTCTATTGCATACCGATTCCAATTCGAACGAGAATCGAACAAACTGCACTCAATCGCTCAATGTTTCGTGGATGGGTCCGATCAGAAGTGATGAGAGGCCCAGCGGAAACAGAAGGACCGCTGCTTGGGAGTAAAATTTGGAAGAAACCGAATAAATTAACTCGATTCACTTAATTGGCTTCAATTTAATGCTCGCAGTACCCGGTAGACGGATGCTGGCGACTCGATCTTTAACGCGATCGCGCGAGAGGAGGAACGACTGCGAAGGACGACAACGAGCATGAAATGACACAAACAACAAAAAAGGTACAAGCAAGTCTACGGTTAGCGTTTCCTACCGAAATTGTAAACCTTCTTTTCCTTACCCTTGGTTTTTGTAGTCAAGCGAAACACGAATCACCAATACTAATCAATTTGAAATATTTCCTCCAGATACACCCCCACTCCTTGCAGAATACGTACTTGTGCTTCTGCCTTTCTTCATGGACTGCTCAATTTTGCACTCCCCTTTCGGCAGCGGCCAGCCCGTAAGGAAAAAGTGTATCCGTAATACCAAAACTCAGGCACAATGCTTTTGCTTCTTGCCGGGGTGGAATTCGGAGCAGTAAAAATCACTATAACGAAGCGAAACCGAGGCAAGAGAGGCTCTTACACTTCTAATGACCGGTATTTTAATTATCCTTTTCTCAGCCTTTCCAGAAGATTCGGATGTGGGTTATCCACCATCGATTAATAAGGCTGGTTTGTCTCTTTTACTGCGTTACAGTCACCCTTATTAATAAGCTTTTATAATTGCGATTGGCTCCTAACCAATATGTATGGTGTGAAACAATTTATTACCAAAACTTATTTATGACACGTCATGTCGATAATGACTGACATAATTGAGGAATTCAATGTTTAACAGTCGCTTTGCAACATGCCAACCATCAAAATTGCTTGCAATTCCATTTCACTGAATAAATCAACGACGTCTGCTAATGCTACCCATAACATAAAACGTCACCCTGACAAGCCAAATAATATGAACTACCCAAACAGACCATGAAGATGTTAACGAAAACTCTTTAAAGGTGGCGGCACAGTCAGAACGCGGAAGGAGCAACCGCTAAACCGTGTTATTATATTTTATGGCATGTTTTTAAACCGTTCAGCTTTTCACTTTGCAGGATTGTAAAACTCTGCTGCTCCGGTTTGTTTTGTTCCGTTTGTTTCACAAAAAAAACTAAAAGCTACACATGCTCTGCGCGTTGTTTTCAATTTTGCTACATTCCATTGTTTTATGTTCTATTCGTTTTTGTGGCCGCCCTCCGTCGGCACCTCAGAGCCATTTGCTGGATTCGATTGAGAACGACTCCTCTGTTAACGAAACATGGCAAACAATACATCTGGCGGTATTAATACTGTAGTGTGATTCGAGGCCCAATGCAACCGGCAATCGGTTGCCATTGCAGCTTTGTCTGTGATTAAGAGCATTTTTGTTTTGTACTTTTGTTAGCTCGTTTGTCGGTTTTGTGCTGCCGGAGCCTGTTTGTAAAACCACCGCATCCCTACACTGCCATACACACACACACACACATACATACACACACAAGTTCGTGAGGGAGAACGAATTCTACCGCAATTTTGTGCCTAAGACATAGTACGGTTCGAGAACGATTAACAGAAATTTATTTTCCCATCATACGACTTGAAACGTTATTTAACGACGAGAAATGAGACCCAAATACTCGCTCAAAAGTGCCGTTTCGGAATAAGTCAGGGTAAAGGAGGAAAGTGGCAACAGCAACAAAAAATGATGCAAGGATAATGCAAACTCCACAAAAAACAAGAATTACAGAAACACCGTTGCCCCGTTCTGCCTACTGACGACTTTCTTTACATGCATGCTACTGACCCTTCCCCTCAGACCATACTGCAAACCCACGACCCAACACAAGTCATCGGTTTGATGATGCGCCCACTTGCAAGCAATCGTGCGCAGTGGCAGCTTCCCTATCAGCAAACAGCTTCGGCGTCGAGGGAAACCGTCACGAAGAACACGTCGTCGTCATCTCGGCTGCGACGTGGGCTACCTTTGAACCCGCACGGACAAAATGCAACTGCACGCGCGTTGCCGTTCCTGCACCACAACAATCGTCCTCCTCCCATCCGGCACGGTCTCCAAAGCTCATCTGGTGCCTGATCCTTGCCGATTTCTGGGGAACAACCACTGGTGGAGGTGATGCTTCTTGCCACACAAAGAAAGCGCTAGTGCTGGCAAGTGTTTTTTGTTCTGGCCGGGGGCACTCCAACCTCAGAGGCCAATCGACGACAGCACGGATCGTGCATATTCATGAGCTAGCACGCGAAGGTGTTTAGAAGTAGCGCCGATTTGCATTTGCATTTCACCCTTGTGAGCGCGAGTACATGTCAGGTAGATATCCTTTGCTGGTAGATCACTGACACTTTCCCCTCCAAGGGAATCCAGAGGCGTGGAAGAGAATGGTTCTTGGGAAGCTAGTAGGGCCTTTGGGTTGAACTTCTGCCACTGCCCTTAAAAGGAACCTGCGCGTTCGCGAGTACCCGTTATTTCCAGTCGCGATCCAGCAGCACCATGGAAGTCAACAACGATCAGCAAGCGAGACGGTTTGGCTAACTTCTGAACTTCCTTATGAACAATGCATACGCAAAACTCACACATCGAATCCAAAAAGCAAAGGAAAATAATGCATCTGGTGCGAAACCGAGCCAGAAGTAAATCAGACAGCCAATTATTCTCTTCCGTCTAGGGGCGGGTTGGCAATTCTCACGATCCCGCGTAAGAATCATTAAGTATTCATGATATCACACTGGTTCTCTGCAAGCGAGAGCTACACACACATACGCGCGTATACTATGCGTCAGGCTCATCAACTCTTGTCGTGCCATATGCCGCTGGTCGATGCAGAAGCAATGGTTTTCAGTCAATTTGCCGTCGGCTGGAATCGAGATATCGCGTGAGCTCGAAACTAGCAACAAGTGGCAAACTCCGGGTTTCTTCTAGCTATATCCCTCGGGAGCTAACGCCATCCGGAGGTCTGGAAATGTTCCTGTCAGGCGCATCCTTTGGCATTGGTAGTAGAACCAGAACCCGAAAACACGCAACGCACCGTACCTGATGCGTGCCTGCTTTCGCCCCGCCTGTCACGAGCGCACGATCCATTGGAGCTCTGGGGATCATACTTCGAAAGACGAGCGATGAAGTTACGGTAATTAATACGTTCATCGAATCAGGTATAAAGAGGATGAACTGCTTTCGTTCGTTTGCAGTTACTGTTCCAGTATCATCGAATCGTCCGGACGGTCCCATGGTTCAGACGTAGGCTATGGTACTGGTTCTCTTCAATCAGGCGCGTGTTATTATGGACTCCCGTGTGTGTGATGTAGCTCGGCATTCAAGTATGTGCGTTTGTATGTTTCTTAGCTCATTACACCAAACACTGCTGAGACTGTGGTTGAAGTGTGTATATCTTTATGGATGAAATACGGAGCGTTTGCATGCGACCTCTTGAGGTGGAAAAATGTGTGTCGAGAAAATGTGGCAAAGTTCTGTGTACCACAGACACACAGTACGAATCCAAGTAGACAGAGTCAATACTGAGTATGTCGTTCCAATGCTGTCGTCCGCTTTGCACACTGGCACTGACTTTGCTCCACTGTCCACAAACAAACGAGGCGAAAGTCGTGAATCGCTTGTAATTGCACAGTAAATACGGTTAATTTTGTGCAGAAGTAATCCCCGCACGTACTAGCAAGCAGGAACAGCAGCAGTTTGATAGGACACATTCCCGAAGCCACAGCAAAAGAGCAATCATTTTTCAAATAAATATCACTCCACTCCACTCTGTCTGGAAGCGTCGGAAGCGATCTCATGATGCCCAGATCCAGTCAGCACCAGCAGGCCGGCCCGGTCCATCCGTCACGCCACGTCGTCAGGTAAGGTGGCCTATCCGGTGACCCTACGCGGATCAAACTAGCAGTTACTGCTCACTAGTGGGGTGTTTAATATTTTCACCACCATCGCATCCATCCCGGGAAGCATCATCCTCTTCATAACCATTTGGAGTGCTTTATTTGCTTCGCTTGTGTGATGCGCAAAACCGTTCCCCGGTACGTTCAAATGGACAGCACAGCACAGTCCGCGAAAGAAGCTTGCCATTATGCTGCGTTTTGGATGCAGTTAGTGTGGTGCTGGTTGTTAGCATGGCAATTACCATTCGCATACATTATGCGCCGGATTTGATGCGGCGGGAGAAAAAGGCCGTGAACTAAATGTGGTGTTAAGTAAAGCGCTTTTCCTACTTTTTCCACTATTTTTGTTTTTTGGTCTCGGAAGGAAACGCGCATCATGGCCGGAAATGCACGAAAGCAGGTTATACCAAAAGGGTGAGGTACCGTAAGTAAGGAAACGAAACTCCTCTCAAACACCATTGAGTGTGTGCTCTTTTCACAGCCGTTTTGTTGGTGTTGAAAAGAAAAGTCTTTGGTGCTTTTGGAGCGATCGTGATCACATCAGCAACGGATCTTCTTTTCTCCGGCTTTTATTATTCGCCTCCCTCGCAACACATACCTCCAGGTTCATTGTTGGTAGAGGAACAAATTTTTCGGTTAATTATCGTTTAGAAGCGCAATTTATTAATTCCCAAAACAAAAAGGCACATCCAAAACCATCCACTTGCTAGTGCTTTCTACATTTCCTGCCGTGATCATGCTGCAACGAAAGCGATGCAAATTGAAATAGACGCTTGTGTGTGAACGTCTATGTCTGTATGCTTTTTTGCTTTTTCCAACAGCAAGAATGTTATATTCAAACCAAGACATAAACACACTCTTTCAACAGCCAATTGCAACGTTCCGAGAACGACGTTCAGCAACGAGATCATACACCCAACGCTTCATCCCTTTTTTTTAGGTTTTAGCTTCTAATTGAACCAGTTCTGCTCGCAATCTAACTGTTCCGTTCTGGAGCAAGTTTCCGTGAAGCACAACACAAACACAAAAAAACAAGCCCACAAAATCACTCCTTAGCCCTTTGCCGCCATTGTGTCGTATTACCAATTTCACACACGCACCGGGAATTAATCAAATTTCAAGGAATAATGCGAACGCAGATTTCTGAATTCTGGTGAAATCAGATTTCAGATTTCTGGTGGCAGGAAGTTACTACTGCCGGTCATTGAAGGATTGAGTGAAAGAAACCAAATTATACACCAATTTGTTGCCTTTCTGCTAGCACTGTCTGGGTATTGCTGTTTTCGCTTGTTCCGATCGGACTGTGTCTCCCCCTAAGCTACAGTGAAACGGCTCCAACTCGACTAACAGAACTCGTCCAGCAAGCTGTTCTAAGCGCCGTATCTCTTACTCCCGCCCGCTCTCTACGTTCAGAAAGCCTAGGATTTTTTTTAACCCCTGTCCAATTCTAATTTCAAAAGCATGAACGGAGCTCATCAACGGACACGGGATTATTCAACGACTCCCGAACCAGAACGTCCTCGATTAACGATTCGAAATGCGAACACGCTGTCTGATTTGGGATAATAGTATTCTAATCACGAATTTAAATGGTATTATTGGAGGATTAGAGCGCGAGAAAACTAGTTTCGAAACAAGTCAGTTGCGCATTTTCCTGCTTTTCGGTAGCCCCCGTGTTCCATTCATTCGTACACTGGTTTAGTTCGCAAACAATTTTGCAAACTCTGTGCTAGAAATTCCTGTCACCCACGTGTGTAAGCAACCTTATAGTGTGTGTTCTTTATTTTGCAAATAATGTGGTATAATTGTTTTAATATATCACTTGGAGCGTTAATAGGAAAAGGGAGCACTTTTTAACGTTCCAATTCCATTTGCTTCACATACTCAAAGGGAACGGTAAAATCACCCATTAGCCTTGTATCACGATCAAGTTAACGTTTTGTTTAATAAAAGATTCAAATGAAACCCCGAATCCCTACAACCCGAAAGATTAGTTCGCTTGCCGAGTGTTTCCCGTTAATTAAAATACTTCCCTGCAAATTCGCTACCTTTTGGTGGCTGTTTTCTGGACGAGATTGTTGTTCCATCGCTTGAGAAGCTTTCGAAACGCTGGCTGTCAAGTGTCCGATTTTTGGCGATCGCGATAATTTACATAAATCAATAAGGTGCCTACAACAAACGCAGAAGATAAACGACCCGCACGTTCACGGCATAAACCTAAACCTGATGCGAGTGGCCAAAGTGCACAAGGGGCCAACGGGAAAAAACGGCACCGAAGGAAACTATCATGCGCAAAGTAAAAAGCACTGTCTGACTGGACGTGAGTGAACGATTTTTGGGCGAGATTCTGAGATTGAAATCTCGCTCCCCTGTTCCACGGGAAGCGTCCGATCGGTTTTCTTCGGGAAACGCGATAACGGACGGCGATAATGATGGATAAAAAGCGCGCTGCCGGTTCAAATTCCTGGTGACGATTCTGTGTTCTTTATTTTATATTCATCCAGCTTTCCTGTCCCATCCAAGCTGAACTAGAGACGGTCGTTACGGGTGATCTGTTTCTTTATTTCGTTCTTTCTTCTCCCATCATCTCCATTCTGGTGCTTTCAACAATACACATTTAATTAAGATGCATTCTCTCCACCCAACCAAACGAAAAAAAAAACCCAACTGACCCATTTGTCAACTGGGTGTGCGTTTCGGTGTGCTGGACCACCAGAATCACCACATGAGCGTCGTTTCGGGGTAGAAACCGTACGCGCCAAGGGATGCTCAAAATTGTGTATAAGTTTAATACAAACTCCGCAAAGGATGTTTCTGCTTTAAAAGAAACCAAAGTCGTTCTGGCATCATGATGACTATGTGCCCGTTTGTCTTCTGGTTTATGTTTCCCATTACTAACAAACGGAAAACTTAAAGCCATGTGTTCAAGCACGACGGAATGGATCTTTAATATCGCCGCTTTTGCAAAAAAAAAACTAAAACACACACATATCCAAATCGCAACAAAATATGTTGATGAGCATAAAGCATGAAAGGCATTCGTGAGCACTCCCGCAAAAAACAACTCATTCGCGAACTTTATTGCAATGTATCTAGCTGATTCTCACATTACCGTCTGCCCTGTGAATTAGGCGTGGAGGGTGGCATCGGGCTCATATTCCCGTTTCACGGTGACACGGTCGGGTCAATGCTGGTGCTGTGCATAATTCTTCCTTCTTCCGCTTCAAATCTTCCTCAATGCATGGCGGGCGTCATTTCTTTCGCTTTTTTTGTAAAATTTATTGCCACCCAGTGTCGCGTATTGGATGTCTGGATTTTTTTCCGATTCTACAAACCCTTTCGGAACACGATTCACACAAAGTACGACACAATCAGAGCCAAACATCGATGCAGATACCGTGCGATCGAGCATTTCCAAACCGCGCGCGAAGCATTAAAACAGTCCGCCGACGCCAAATTGATTTGCATTGACATTTACCACAAAACAAAAGATATTGCGTGGTGGTATCGGCGTCAACGCTGATGGATGTTGTTGACATTAGCCTATTTGTAATATTTCTTTTGGTTTTTGCCGTCTGTGTGTGTGTGGCGGCTTGCTGGCCTGTTTGATTCCGGTCCAGCCTTTTGAAGCGTTTGCATTTGTTTCATCGGTTCCCACCGGGGGTGGTGGGTGTCACACTCACCCTACGCAGTGTGCCGGGCCCTTTTTGTACAATCCTCCGTCCAGTCCGCGCGCTATCGGAAAGTGAATCGGAACAGCAAACTAACAATGGTGTCCGATTGTTGGTTACTATTTGCTGTGGTTATTACATTTCTCTTCGAATACCAGTTTTCGTTACGAAATGCAACAATTTTCCCATCGTTACGATTCTCTGCACCCTACAGACCACCTTGAACAGGAGCATCGATTTCGGGTACGGCTTTCGAGGTTCGGAATCACGGCTTCAGATAAGGAAACATAATTATTGGATACATCTCGCTACCAGACTGTAGACAGTCCGTGGTACGAAGTTTACTCTCCCTGTTTCAAATATTTACTTGTAGTTGGGCTGTCACGAAAGGTGACGGTGGTAGTGTTGGTGTAGAAAACAGGAATACCGCTTGTTTATTAACTCTCCCGACTCACCAACAAGATATGGCGAGCGTGTAACCTAGAAAAGCATCGGAATTGTGAAGGAAAGCAACCTCCCAAAAAGACGCCCATCATTATCGTTTCGTAATCGATGCTCTTTATGCTGCCCGACAGCCTCAGAATTCGGCCTTCGATCAAATTGAAGATTTATCTTATCCCGCTCGCTCCTCCATCGTTGCAAAAGGTAACAGCTGTCTTCGGCAGCCGGTGGAACCTGGCGAGGACTTTGGAACCGATCTTGCGGTGGTCGCTCATAAATAACCGTCCATTAATGGGACCTCCCTTTGGCGCTTCGGAATTGCACTGATCTTTACAAAATCGTGTCCATTTGGTCCTCACGGGATCTGACGGTCCCCGGGTTCGTCCGGAAGCTCAAGGCTTCCCGTGGGTGCTTGTTGCTGTGTCTATGATTTAGCACAACTGTTACTGATCACAATGATCGACGGCTGTGTACGCTCGCTCAATACCGCAGCTGCCAGCGGATTATCCTCGTCTTCGTGAGCATCATAATCCTGCATCAATAAACCAGGAAATTCATCGAACGAATCGTGACAAGAATAATGTACCAACACCGGGTTTGCAATGGAGGCACAGCGAGAAAAAAAAGGTTAATTAGCAGCTCTCATCCTTTATTTCTTCAAGCTTTCAAGTCACTCCGAAAGGTCCTCCTTAATCTGCTCTATCATTAGAAACGAGCAAAGTAATGTACCTATTTTTACAGTTCGTTTCTACTCGATCCTCGATCAAAACGAGATCTCAAATCACGCGATACGCCAATCGCAAGCCGACCGGAACGTGACTTACCGTACCACAGGCGACCAGCTAATTAACTCATTAACTCCGCTGCCGCGCGTAAATCACTTCAAAATGGACGCAAGCAAACGCAAGCCAGTTCGCAGCGGGAGGCCACAGTCCAACTTTCCTTTATCGGAAGCGATTCCCAGTTTCGCAACGATACAATCGAGCGTTCCTCATGTTCGCGATCGCTCTGATAGATTGCAATTGGCTCGGTACCAAAACTATCATTGAGCCGCTGCACGCCCCCGGTACGAAACAATCACCAATCTTCAACACCATGTTCATGTTACACACCAGAGCATGGCACATTTCACGCATCCACGTAAGGATTGCGGTACACAAGAGCATCTTTGGCTTCAATTATCACTTCCCAAAACGAAAACTGATCGATTTTTATTTCTCTCTCCCGCTCACGACCACGGTTGGTAAGGCTACTCCAAAAGGAGTATGTCTGCGGTTGCGTTCCTTCCGAAAAGCCCGTCGGAACATATCAATTAAAGATAAATCATTTCAACAAATGTATGGTTCCAACTTTTCGCCCGGTTGACAGGCAACCGTTAGCCGTTTGCAAAAGGCAGGAGCAATAGCCATACTTGTGTGTAGCATATTGTGCGCCTAAAAGTGACGACCAAGCGATGACATTCTTGGTGACCTCCTTCCGGAAATCTCGCTCCAACGCTCCAAGAATGGATGTCATTAGGCCGAGGAAAACGGTACACTTTTGCGCTTCCACATTTGACAGATCGCGACGAATGCTCGAATCCAGAGAGCGCTCATGAAAATGACAAGTTATGGTGCGCTTGCAACGATGAAATCAGGAACAGGACGTTTCGTTTTGAACATAAAATGTATCAACTCATACAATACATTATGTGCCGCATTAATGCTAACACATTGAATTCTTTGAAAGGGGAGCAAACATGAAACCTTTCGACCATTTAAAACAACAACAACAAAATATTAATGCCACTGGTGTGACATCCCAAAGCGGGATTGGTATACTCGTTTTGTTTGAAGAATTTCGAACTATAAGGAGCTCATCAAACTCATAAAACGATTCTCAAATTGCCATTATGAATGCGTTTCCATTCATCGGATTAATAAATTAAACGAAACAACGGAATCAACGCACACACATGCACGCTCACATTTCGATTTGAGCAATGGCTCACGTCGCGATCGTAAAGTGAAATCCAAACAACTTCACCGGGCGCTTCAAGACAATCCGCCCCAAAGATAAACAACCCCGACGGTGCGCTAGATTGGACGCACGTTGAGCTGCCCTCCCCAGGGTGAAAGAACCTTCCTTTCTACCTCTTGCTCCAGAACCCTTCGGACAGAATGGGAAGTGTGAATAGCAGCAATCAAAAATCTTCAAAATATACAAGAGCCGTTCGTGTCAAGGGGTTCAGTTTGAAGTTGCGCTTCGTGCAGGAAATAAGTACGAGTAACCGGACAGATTGATATTTTACGATCCCGACTTTATTGCAAGTAACATAGAAAGGCATTCATGTTTATGCAAACGTTATCCAAATCGAGTGCAAATGTAACGTTTCTTTTTTTTTTTTTTTGGGTAAGATTCTAAAAAAGTGTGATTAAAACTGGTCATAAATTTTGTACAAAACATCAACGATCGAAGATATCTTCTAAGTAGAAATAATTAATTTCCCATAAACGTGGGCAGCTCACTGAACAAAAGCTGAATAAATATTCAGCGAAATATCGCAGAGTTTTCAACGATGCTTGAGTTGATGCTTCAACTGGCCACACCCCTACCGAACCAGATCCGGATCACGCCGGTAACATCCAAACAATGAAGATTAGAGATCGGCCACACTTCTTCAATTATGGTCACACAATAGAGGGTTGAACGTGTTCAAACGTGTGTTGCGGGATCGTGATTGTACTCCTATTTTTTATTGCTCCCCTTTAGCAAGCATCCCTTTGCCTATACCACCACAACATAGATTGGAAAACAAAACCATATAAACGACATCCCTCGCGGGGGGTTTGCTGGCCTCGGAATAGGAACATAGAAAACCGTCCCTCCAGTGGGGTTTTTTTTTATAGAATAGCTGACCAGCGACTGCAAGCGCTGCGCGGGCTGATTAAGAGATTTTCTAATGCTCAACTGTTGCCACCCCCTTTGCTAAACTCTGGCAGGGAGTCCG
>KB701670.1:0-24475 GCA_000349165.1 Anopheles christyi | reverse complement strand
TAGTTATCAGCGTCTAGCAGCGGAGAGTGTTTGTTGATTCGTTTGAAACGGTTTGTTGTTACGGTGTGACGACTCACGCGGTATTGCTGTTACTTGTTGTTTAGCTAGAAGAGAGTGAAACCGACCAAAAACCTCATCAAGATGTCTGTGTCATGGGGATATACACAAATGAACGGTAAGTCTCGTGAAAATACTAGAAATATGTAGGAGAACCGGTTAGGTGATCCACCATACAAATGCAGATCGAGCACTCAGTTTGTGATCAGTGGACTGATGATTCCGATTCCAAGATGATCTCAACAGATGTATAGAACATGTACGCGTACACATTCAATCGCTTTACGATTATTGATCTCGTGCGATGGAGCACTATCATAGATCTGGTTGTTGCTGGAATCAGCACTGGAATACCTTTGAAGGCATGGTGGCACAGTTATCAAACGAGGGTCATTAAATCAATCAGACCCTGTTATCAGTGACGTTGTAAACAATACTTCTCGATTTTGAAAAAGTGAGGAAACGAGGCTTGTGGCACAGGGATGTTCCTTTTTTGGTTATGCGGAAGCTCACAAGGTTTTGTTCGATTGAGTAGCCTCAGCGCGTTTGATAAAAGTGGAACGAGTACGATATAGGCGGGGTATTTGTGTGTCTTTGATGTTGTTTGGGTTATGATTCTTCTCGAATCTTCCAATGGCACAGTGCGCAATGAATCAATTATGATGAGAAGAGGTGGAAGCGTGACAGGACAAAGTGGAAGATGAATTATGTCCATCGTATTGACAACACCTTTGTTATGAGATGGACAAGCTAAATTGGAATTAATGCGATTCATTTATTTAAATTTCTTCAACGTTTTTTACCTTGCGTTATATCACCGTTTGAAAACAAAGAGCTGCAAAAAAAATAATACATTTTCCATTTTGTGCGATACAATAAATCAATAATAGCGTTCTAAATAGGCTTCAATTGAATTGGTGTCGCAATCCAATGCCGTATCCAAATTATAAGGAATAAAAATAATCAAACTTCACGTCATACAAATTGAATCTTTCTCAACGATCGACAGTTCTAGAAAGATGATTGGTATAATTGGAACAAGCGGGTTCCGGACACGATCTTTCCGAGGCAATCATACGCCTGCAAGCTGCTTGAATTAAGTAGCGATTGCGAAACGCAAGACAATCAAGTGTTTTGACATTGAACGCTTTGTGATAGCGTCCATTTGTGTGTTGTTTTCATCACGGTTTCGTGTGATGAGTGTTGATTTGAACAGAATTTTTCCAGATTCGTGTTAAACCCCTATTTTATGGCCATTGTTTGATGGAGTAGCAAGAACACAATTGCAATTAATCCTTCCATTTCTGAGATACGATCGATTCATCGTACGCGTATGCAAAACAGGATAAACACCTGTTGCGTAAAGCATTGCGTAAAATAATGTTTACCATATCGGTAACTCAATTTCGTTCAACTCGAAGATATTTTCCCCTTTTTTTTCAAACCATCCACTAACCTAATCAATCGGTGCGCCGCAAACATACATAAATACAGCCATTTGGTCGTGTTGATCGTGTGATTAGTGTTTGCAATGAGTTGTGTTTTGCAATCACGGTAGAATCTATGTATTATTTTTTCACAACTCAGAGCGTCAATTAACTAGCTCCACTAGCAGTTGAAAACTTTCTTCAGCCGCTCAACTGTTGACGGAGCTCGAAGCTGCCAATTCCCATCTGACTCAATCAATCAGTGCGCGTCTTTAAACTTTCTAATTGCTTCAATTAACGCCACTCAACCAATAGTTTCTGGGTGGACTCCCTTTGTACAGTACAGCCATGTTTGGCTGCTGAGGCTGTGAATGAATCAGTATGTAGCTAAATCCTACTCGAACCGACCGATGGATGCTGATGATCCGCCGTTAGCCGGATGTAGATATGTGTGCGTGCGATCTGCAACGCTTCGGAACCGGTACGAGCGACGGTAGAAATATAAACAAAAGCATCGATGTCAGGTCGCCGTTCCTCTTCTTCGGGATCTTGAACGCGACGCCCAACGGATGCTGTAAAGTCACTGCCATGGAAACGATGATCGCAAAGCTGGTGTTGCAAAAAGTAGCTGAAACCGGTTCGCGTAAATTCCGCACCCACTCTGCACGTTCTCTCCACCTAGACTCTTTTCAAACGATTTTTGCTCTGCTCGGTGCTTTCCAACAACACGAGCGACTGACCGGTTTGTCGCGTTAAGTCACGTGATAAGGAATTCCATGGGCCACCGCACACAGCGCTTGGTTGTGAGACAGACAACCGGTGCTTTTCTGTTCTCAGTTGAAACCCCATGACGATAGGTGTGTGTGTGTGTGTGTGTGTGTGTGTTGCATGCTGTGTTTCCCCAAACCCCATCCATCACTGATTTGTTGCTGAGTTACAGCAAACTTTGTAGCACGTGCACGTTGAGGGGAACCGAACAGTGGCGGCATCTTATATCGAAAGATCGCGGAAATGTACCAGCGGCTGTATCTTTTTGAAAGTGTCCGTACCATTGTAACAAAAGGTCATGTTTTTACCGCAAAATACTGTGGACATGTTTAAGACCTTATCGCTGTTGACGTTTGTTTACTTGAAAGTGTTGAGGAGTTTTCACGGAACAAACGCATAATGGAACAAATATTATTCAAGAATGTTCTCCTACAAGAGTGTCCGTCCATGGAGTACATTGAAGTACACTCTCAACCCTTTTTGTGTTGCATCCACATATGTTTACCCCAAAACTTTATGACACGTTTTTAAAGTATTTACTCACGTCTAACGTCATGCGACTGTTAGTTACGCCTGTTCAACGCCACTACAATGCCCCTGATTGCTCTCAACACAAACGATGATAATCATCCAAATAGGTCCCAAATGATAAACTCATGACGCAAGTTTGATTGTGGTGTACAGAGGTTTTTTTTTTTTTGGTTTTTGTTTTGTTTAGTTTGCTTGACAAGTTCCCCAAGCACTATTCCTCCTGTGCACAAAATTACAGTGTCCATCTCAGTGTGATATACGATGTGCTTGATAAATGAAAATTATTAGGTAGAGTCGGCACCGAATGGTGCGGTTTTAACGATCCTCAAACACCACCGCATCGTCAGCGGGGTGGTAGGATATTGTACGGCCCATTACTCATGGGGTTGTCGCGACTGATTAAGTGGTCTTGTGACATTTACAATGCATTGCGCGAAAACACGTGATAAGAATGTTACACAGCGAAGGAGTGGGAATTAAAAAGAAAAAAAAAATCAGGTTTTAAACGGACAGAAAGGAGCTCTTGAGAAAACTGGCGAAGCACAGCGCCCGAAGCGTGCCAAAGATTTCGTCAAAAGTGGAACTTCAAGTGTGAGATTAATTATTTCCAAATTGTATTGAACGCTTCAGGTGCAGCGCAATTCAAATCATAGTGGTGCGCAATAAAATAAAATCAACATTATTCGAGAACACTCGAAATCGTATTAAGTGGTCATGATTTAAAAAAAATTAAGATTAGATTTAATATTCATCCTCAATTTTATATCCCCCTTCAACGTCATATTGCAATTTCATACTATCATACACATCTGAAGAGGCCAGGCGCACGCGAACATCGTCAACAAGCTCTTGAAATATGAGATGTGTTGAAGGTCAAAATTGGTTTGATGCGACATTTCTTTGTGCACATCTCTACATTGATCTTAACAGACAAAAACATGATAACTGCCGTCCAGATAGCTCACAATCATAACCAAAGGCGAGCAAGTGGTAGCACTCGGTTTATTGTCATCACATTTCAATGAACAATCGTCTTGAACGATCGATCACTTGGTTTGATTCCATGTCACCTAGCACGCATAGACGGGTAGCGTGTGCTTAACTATTATCTAATTTGGCGCAACAGAAAAATTAGCTGAGTTAGATTTAATCTGCACTGTCACGAACGCGTTAATTGAGCGTTGCGGATCGTGATTTTTTTTTTTTTGGACAGCTTTGCCAGAGCATCTCGTATGGATGGAAACGAAAATAATTGTATGGTATCGTAAGTGGCTTAAACGCAAAATAAATGAATCGTTCAAATTCATAATATTTGATTGACGTCAGCGTTTACCGAAGAGCAAACAGATTGTTGCTTTTTGTGACTTCATTGATCATTTAAAAAAAACTACGAGTTCGCCTCTTAAAGTGTGGCGAAAGATTAATCGCATCGTTGAGTGACAGATGATCAAAATAACCTTTCATCATCAAAGGTTCGATAGGTTTGTATATATTTACTTTTCGTAAGCAAACCAAAACTAATACCATAAATCAATAAAATGCAAAATAATACTAAACTCACTCCTTTTCGCCAAAGGTGAAATCCTGTTATGAGTTTATACCATTTTCTGCCCAAGCTCGTTCAAAATTTAAGTCGAGTTTTCAAGTAGGTAAAGCATAAGGCAGGCCATAAAGTGAATATAATCGCTCTGTGCAGTGCTTATCATTCTTTATTGCGTCAATCAAGTGTCAGTGTTGGAGAAGATTCTTCTGAGCAGCAGAACGTTGCTAAGTGCCCGAGCCACATTTACCACTCTGTAGAACAAAGCACGAGCACGTTAAATCCTGCTCGAATTAAGGCCAATCAAGAGGTCGTTGAGGAGGCAAGAACACATAAAAAAAAAACCTTGAAGACGCAGCTTCCAGTAGCTGCAGTCAAGCGCAAAAGTGTCGCCAGCCAGCCAACGTATGGCAATTCTGTATCATTTAAACCTCCACTTATTCGCGTTTCTTCGTGTCGCAATCGGTCACGATGCAGCAAGGGTGCATGTTGTGTTCGTTGGTCAGCAATTTTCTGCTTCTCCGGATGCATCGTGATCGGTTGCACTTAATTGTTTATCGATGACATATTGGGCTGTGGATGGGAATGTTGGCAGTCGTTCGCCTGCAGCATTTTGATGCAGTACTAGATTTGGTTCCAAGAACTGTGAGCAAAGTCGTGCTTAAGTGTTTAGCATTAAACCATAGCCAAAGAAGATTGGTTTTTACAGTGTTTTGTTTGGAGAACAAATGCATTGCAGTTCCAATCGGTAGTAATTAGCTAAGCTGATTGAATTGGTAGAAAAACAATTATTCAGATTAGGAACATTATTGTTTGACGATGTGCGACGTGCGCTAAGTGATTGGGTGGAATGTTTTGTAAAAAAAAAGTGTCAGTCTTTTGTGATTACACTATGAATAGACAAACGAATGACAGTCATTATCATTACAACGCTACTATTACTTATTTTGCTGCGCTCTTATCTGTTTTCCATTAAGGCAAACCCCATGCGGTTCCATGACACTTGGAACCAAAGTGAACTGACCATAAATATGATGAATGGCATCGTCAATAAATAAACGAACTAAAATTAATCAACACTTTGCTCTCATTGAGCATTCTCAGTGCATTAGTGCTATTACATATGTTGTTTATAAATGTTTTCTCCCTTTACTTTAATACTACCCCGCAGGACCCCAGAAATGGCCGGAAATGTTCCCGCAGGCTCGTGGACAGCGCCAATCACCGGTCGATATTGTTACCTCCAAAACGCAAAACTCGGGTGATCTGCAGGAGAATCCGCTCCGTTGGACGTACGTACCAGAGAACACCCGCAGCCTGGTCAATCCGGGATACTGTTGGAGGGTGGACGTAAACGGAAAGGGCTCAATGCTGACCGGTGGACCGCTGCAGAAGGAACAGTTCATTCTCGAGCAGTTCCACTGCCACTGGGGATGTTCGGACTCGCGTGGATCCGAGCATACGGTTGATGGAGAGTCGTTCGCTGGTGAGCTGCATCTGGTCCACTGGAACCAGAGCAAATACAAGAGCTTCGCCGAAGCTGCTGGACATCCCGATGGTTTGGCGGTTTTGGGTGTCTTTTTGAAGGTAAGTTTCATAGCAACAGTATCTGACAAGCTACAATAAGCAAATATGTTTTGGATCGATTGTTACGCGGGAGGGAATGGCGCTGTTGACGCAAACGGACTATGGCACGGCCTAATCCAATTTTACTGAGTTCAGGTTTCACCTGTTAGCTGGTGAGTTAAATAAGAATCGATTTCTTTGTGTGGGCTGTCTGTGCAATATGTTTTCCAGAACGTCAAGTCTTTTTTCTTACACGTTCGTTACCTTTGTGGGTCATTGGCTATTTTTAATGCACACTCTCCATTTTGACGCCAGCGATGTTTTACATTCCAGGCACTCTCTTGCGAGACTCAATTCAATTATCGGTAAGCTTGAAATTAACCTTTCGGACGTGGCAAGTAGCGTGCCCTTAGCACTGCTTTACGTTGCGTGTCGAAGCAAATGAGAGAAACTTTGTACGGTGATTATATCTTACCTTGCCTACGATCTTGTGATCGATCAGCGTCTGTCGATGTTAATCTGATCTCGTTGCAGTTCGCCACACTGTTAGTAGAGGAGTATTAACATGAGAACTCACTAGATCAGCAGAGACAGACGGGGTTGCTTCAAGGGTAATTTCTTATTTAATTCGTAAAGAAGGATAAATATAACGTGATGCTTGGAAAGAAACTTGCAAATTTAAAGCTTGTAATAAAGGTAAATCACATTATCCAGCGTATGTTTGTGTTATATAATATTTAACTATTAGCATTTTGTTTTTACATATCAAACATTCATCTACTGAATCGACCGATAATCGAAGGCGATAAGCATACTAAATGACACTACTAGTGCCAGATTACATTGAGATGAAATGCATTAGCATATGCAAAATTGCATTGTACTAATAGACTCTTCTTTTTATGCATTCACAGGTTGGCAAGCCGCATCCGGAGCTGGATATTATCGCTCGTTTGCTTCCGTTCATCACACACAAGGGCGATCGCGTAAGTATCGGACCAACGGAAATGCGACTATTTGTAGAATTTCAATACATTCCGCCGGTCGGTGCACATATACGCTGCGCATCCCACCGGCCAGAACGAAGAGGTGGAGCGTGTGTTGACGATTTGGTATAAAATATTCACATTACACTACAGGCTTTGTTACGTGATACAATTCTCGCAAATGTAATCCACCCGTAACCAATCAAACTGCATCCGGGGAGTGTTCACCGGGGGAGTTGAAATGTATCAGTCGAATTATTTCTGCCTGTTTGTTTACAGAAACAATCCATACAGAAGATTATTTCTCCGTCCCTATTTTGGACGGTGGTGGAATAGCTGTTAGAATTTAAAACAAGAACTGATGCACTTGCTGACTCAATCGCCGTACACTGACCCAACATCAATACGCATTCTTGCCCCGGCTCGTTCGCTCCGTACGTTTCATGTTTGTTGTTTAACGTGTGCTAAGTGATGGGTATATACTCAGCAAACAACGGCGATTGTAATGTTTCCAACTTGCAGCTCGCTGCGTGATGGACAGGTTATGTTTTCCACTTTCCTCCTTCATAGGTCACCATTGGTCAATGCATGTTAGTCCGCCTGGACGGGATATGTGGAGCACAACTGAATGCGT
Organism: Anopheles christyi; assembly: GCA_000349165.1. Lineage (NCBI taxonomy): Eukaryota > Metazoa > Arthropoda > Insecta > Diptera > Culicidae > Anopheles > Anopheles christyi. The sequence continues at coordinate 16,966 of KB701670.1, read as the reverse complement.
TGACCGATTCCATGTGTGTACCCAATGGGTTATCTGATAACTGCTTTCAAGCTAGGTCAAGTGGTAAAGCAATCTACGTACACTGACGCGCAACACCTTGTAAGTGGCTTAGGACAGAACGAAACTATTTGCAACGCGGTTAGCACACTTTATCCCTGTTTGCTCAAGTGGTGATCAACTAAGGTGATGGTTAAATGAAGAGAGGTTAAGACGTTTTATTAATCGGGAAAAATATTGTTGCACCCGCTTGAATCCGGATATGAGGCATCGCGCCAAATGAATGACGTACATTTACATCTACATCAAAGGGGTGATTTTTAAATTATATCATACTGCCAATATAGAAATATTCGATTCATTGGTTCTTTTAAAAAATTTACACCACGCATGTGAATAAATGTGTCATATACTTTAGGCGTAATAAATTCACCATTGAAAGTACACGAGATACGGCATTGACGCTAACAACCGTTCTGATTCAGGCGGCAGGCAACTTCATGCATATCTCCATCTAGGGCCGCCATTCGCATTATTCTGTCCCGTGTCGGTAACCTTGAAACGGGAAACGAGAGTTTTTTTTCTGATCTCCGGCGGCACACCATCGCCCGAGGCGGGGATTAGTGCAGCAGCAAAAACTGCACTGTATATTGCGCCCAACAGCTAGCAGAGCTCAATTTGCTACTCACATAAATTGTTCAACGCGAATGACTGTCCGTGAACCCGTCGCGATCAGTTTGGCGATCAGATGAGATGCTCCAGCGTCAAATCGTCTGGATCGAGTGGGGGAAGCTGTGTGAATAACCAGTGGTGGTGATCACTTGAACGTACCATTGTTACAAATTGTCTAATGGACATAGGTCGTGCGATCTGGTTGATTGGATGTGTTGGGTATTCATTGGTGTGTATGTTTACAGGGTACAGCGAAATGGTTTAATATATTGGAGTCATACTTAAAGAGATATCATTTCCGGCCCTTGTTAAAAGGCTGTTTAGTCAATGGTATATTATAAACAAATTTTTTACTCATGGTTCAAATGTAGAGCAATATTATAGACCAGTATTTTTTTTAAAACAAGCTAATAAACCTTTTTGTTTTATTCGTTCCTTAAGAATGTTCAAACACAGAGTAAAATAGTTAGCTTTATGCTAAACATGAAATCTAACGTAATAAAAATCCCTGTAATTCTATAGTTCTTGCTTTTGTGTTCATCAATATCTACACTAAATACAAGTTGCTTTACTATTTGCTTCTATCGTTCTCAGGTTACTCTAAACAAGCCACTCGATCCGGCACGTTTGTTACCGGAGGGTAAAGCCTACTGGACGTACCTGGGATCTCTAACAACCCCACCCTGCTCGGAATCGGTCACTTGGATTTTGTTCAAGGAACCGATCGAAGTATCCCACGAGCAATTGGAGCTTTTCCGCGAAATGCGTTGCTACGATGCTGCTGAAGAGTGTCCATGTGATGAGACGCTCAACAAGCAGTTCGAGTATGGCAAGGTCATCAACAACTTCCGTCCACCGTTGGAGCTTGGAAACCGCCAGCTGCGAGAAGTAAACAGCTACTAATTCAGTATCAAACCTCGATTTTGGAACGTTTGATTTGGATAGGAAAAGTTCAAAGAACAGCAGTATAAATGTGTGTGTGTGTGTGTGTGTGTCAATGATACGAATTGGTCGATCTGTGACCGACCCAAGTTAATGCAGAGCGCGTCAACGCCCCGTTGGAGGTTCGCTTATGGTAATCGTGTTTTAAATTAGATTCATACGTCCGACGCAAACAGTGTGGATAACATGTTAAACGTAGAACAGGCAGCAGGAAGTCCACAATTTAGGCCTCTTACCCTTTTTGCCAGTGAAATGGGTAACGACCACGACCCGTGCTGAACTGGAGATTTCGTGATTTTGGAATTCTAAACGGAAAATATCACAAAAAAAGAACGCGTGAAAATGAGGCAAGATGAAAGCAATATTTTAGGAAAACATTATTTTTCCAATCAATTTGTAAACAGTTTTATCCAAGAGTAAAAAGAAAATAGGCACGTTTATAGCAATGCCATAACAAACAATATTGCATGTAGAAGACCTCACAATAATACTACGCCAGAGGGTTTAGATTATTATTTTTCCTAATGGAACAAAACACTCCTGTATTTTACAACACGATACTAAGGAATATTGTAATCGATAAAGTGTGTTTTCAGTTGAGCCTGTACGTACAAAACAAACACATCGTGTGGCGAGTAATAGTATTGTTGAATATGCAATTGAGTAAACAAACCTACGTTTTATTTTCTCAATGCAATAGCGTAAAGAAATATAACCGTCGTACGCTGTCCATCAGGAAAGTCGACAAGTTAACAGAACACGTGTACTAATGCCCTTAAGATCGAAGTGCAATAATCGTATACATGATGCGATACGGGGCTCAAGTAAGGGAAGTAATGTAGAAGAAAAACTGTCGTAGAGGTAGAATAAACATTGTTACTTGTTTTTGAGAGGTTTAATATCAGCTGGATTGAAAAACATGCACAGCTCTAAAATGTTGTTGAAAATACAATAAAATTGAATAGGGAATACAAAAGTATGAAAAGATTATGAGATTTGATCGTGTTTGATGTGGAAAGAAACACATATACTCCATAAAGAAATATCGAACTTACTAATCAATGCGTGGGTACACATCGAAATCCAACGCCGGAAGGTGAATGATAATGCATAAATAAGCAGGTGAAAAGTAAATGCAGTCTGTTCCTGAATTTCGCGGTTCTCGACTTACGCGGATTTAAAAGTTTGGCAGTTTTAGAGCTATTTTTCCGGAAGACACACATAAACACGTAGAAATTTAAAATCATCAATAACACATATCCATTGAACCTTAATGTATATCTACATTTGGAATAAAACTAAATATCCAATGATAAGAAGTTAAAGATCGCTGTGAAAATACGCTGTATGCCCTAGTTAAACAGCATCTTAGTTCCAGGTGATAAACAGCTCTTAGCCGGCCTCCATGGATGAAATTGTATGTCTTTATTTTTACCTGTGTCTGTTAAAATCTGAATAAAAATGAGGTATGTTGCATCGCTGCTCTTAATCACATAAAGATTCCTCAAGTGATTGTTATGAAGACATGGATTATTGCGTCATATACCATGGTTATAAGAAACTGAAATATATCTAGACAAGTAACGAGTCCAGAAGATTCAAAGCGTGCCTTGTAGTTGTTAAATGTTCCTATTCAGTTCCATTAAGACAAGACAAGGGAACTTTAAGATGTTTTTGAAGTAAAATTTGCTAGTCAAACAAAGATTAAAAAGGAGAGAACTTTTTTTCTATACCACTTTCAAACTGGCGGGAGCTACTAAGCTGCTCGTATCATTAATTAACTGTTAACTTTTCACGCTGGTCTTAAAATCTGAATTCAACGCGCACATTTTCGATTTGCTCGCGAAATATTTTTTTTTTTCTGTCAAAGCACATTGAGGAATTCGAATGTATTTTTAATGTTGAACACAAAAAACAGTCTTTACCCGTTTTTACACAGTTACGCGGATTCGAAGATACACGGATTTTAAATTTGACAGATCATTGTGCAAATTGTATGTGAAACAAATTGCCTTCTTTAAAAACACAAAAAATAGCCATTTTTTATGATTTTCAGTACAATTCCTATTCAATAGCAATTTGAATTGCTGAGATATTCATTTTAAATGTTGGCTTATATGGATATTCGAGTTACGCGGATTCTTTCGGAACGCATTAACCGCGTAGCACGGGTAAATACTGTACGCCTTAACTCGAGATACGTTAAGTCATTCTGTCCCAAACTGTAGCGTATATCGGGGAGCTGCTGTACTCTGTATAGAGGTAAATAATAATTAATAATGGTCGAATTAATGCGACTCTCTCCCAGTGTGCAAATGTGATACGAATGGCATGGCAACACTGACAGCTTGACAGTTGACGTAAACACGTGCGATTGTTTTCGTTCGTTTTCTACGCGGTGTGGTCCGGCATCTGATAGTTGTTGCTGAATAACTTACAAAATGGGAAAAGCTAAAAAGTCGAAAATACACCGAAACAAAACCAATCCTACCGGGTTGGTGGCCGTAAATGAACTAATTGAACAAGGCATGGCCGGCAGCGAGAAATCCGGTACTCCAGTCGAAGCGATCGTGGAGCAGTTGGAGTCGGCCGTGACGGAGGAAAAAATCTGTGGTCTGCAATCATTGGCCACTATCTGCCAGGGCGAGATCAACCTTGGGGAACTGGTTGGTAACAATGTTATTCGAATAGCAGCGTCCTTGTTGGTAGATCCAGACAAGAGCGTACGTCATGCCACTGCCGGTGCGCTACGAAACCTCTCGGTGATTAGCGTTGAGTTATGTGAATTCATGGTCGATCAGGATGTACTGACACCGCTTTTGGCGCTACTCATCCGGTACCCTAGCAATGGGCAGTGGACTCCCACATTCGATAAGAATATGCAGGATCAAATGGATGAGCATTCGGATACGTTCTTGCAAGCAGTGAATCTACTGTGGAATCTTTGTGAAAGCACATCGGACGCATTGAATGCGTTTAATCAATCCCAGTTGTTGGAGAATTTCATAACCTTTCTTAATTACAACGTGTATGGTTTTGAAATAGGTAAGTGTGTTTTGTAAAATTAACCCTTGAAAACTAATACTTAACATACACCTCGTGTCTCTTTATAGCAATTGCAGTTGCACAGTGCCTGCTGGTGGTGTCGGAAGATAATGCATCATCCTGGCGGGTGCTGGCAAACCATGGATCAGACCTTTCATCACTCCTGGCTATGGATGTGGTGGACAACTCATCGCTGATGCTTCGTGCGTTGGCCGCCGGTATTATTGGGAACGTTCCGGTACTTTTGAACAGTCACACGAGTCAAGTTCTGATATGTGTTTCGAAAACGCTCGAAACGAATCATCGGTCAGCGTTGGGAAACCTGACTAGCATGCTTCCCCTTGAACCGCAAAAGGATGTGGTAGATTTGGAAGTAACCGATGATGTTGCTTTCGACGATGAAACGGAAGCACAATCCCATCAGCGCCGAAGAAAGGCCGATTTGCCTTCGGAGGGTGAACTGGAAGTGCGTAACGTAGGAAGATTGCTGCAAGCGCAACGAATCACGGCTGAAATTCTGACCAACATTTGCTCCTCTGAAGATGACTGGCAGAGTGACGGTAATGAGAACGATGAAAATGTTGGATCAGATGCCGAAAGCGTGTACGATTATGACACGAACGCGTTGAATGAAAGCGTAGAAAACACGGACAAGATAGCGGTGGAAGTACTTGAAGCCATTAAATCATTAGCGCTCGTCGAGAAGCTATGGCAGAAGGCACAACCTGTGGCGGAAAATGTGTACCAAATTTTGGTCGATTCGGAAGTGAGTTCGCTGAAAAAGCTGGACGCCATGAGGATCTCCGCCATGCTGTGTCTGCACAATCTGTGCAACAACATTTCAACCGAGGACCTGGGCGGGCCAGCTGCCGTATACAATGTTTGGATTGACTTAGGCCAACAAGTATTCCAAGGACAACGTAACGAGAAGCTGCTGGAAGCATCGACATCGCTGATGCGTGCTGCGCTGGAACATTTGCGCAAAAGTCCAGAACTTTTTCAACAAATGACTGAAACTGACTTGCAGCTAATGTTGAACGGTGTGACTGGATGTGAAGATGTAGAAATACGGGCGAACTGGTTACGGATGCTGGGTATTTTAGGATGCTTACTGCCCGAAACGCACGTCAAAGCTATCATCGATTTCGTGCTGAACACTTGCGCCAACGAAGAAGACGTCTGGGTGTTGGCGGAGGCTCTCGATTCAATGATGGACATTTTCGCCGACAATGATTATCATTCGATCATGTATGAGCTAGGAATGATTGCGAAGTGTAAGCAGCTGGATCGCATCATGAGGGAGAAGTTGAAACGGGACAAGCGGCAATTAGGCGACCGATTTCCTGCAGTTAGTACGGTACGTACCAATTTGAGTCGGTTTTGTAAATATTTAGAGACGGAATTGAAAAACTACAAACCTAACATGGAATCGTAGAATTCTTATGACCGATCGCTCAACTTATGTTTGCAATCTAATAAATTCAGTACAGGTATGTGTATGTCAGCTAAATCGCGTTTTTGAATTCGCGTTCTAAATATCCTTCATTCTGTTTTAATGATCTTTTTAGAGAAAAAGATTGCATATATCGTTGAAGTTCATTATCAATAACTACAATAAACCAATTGAATTGTAATCATGTATTTTGTGTAAAAGTTTGTTTGAAATGTTTCGTATCAAACCATATTTCGCTCAGTGCTGTACGTTGTCAAAGCGTAAATAAATATTCATAGTGGAGACATTTTTTTAAATTAAAAGTAAACGAAAGAAACTAAAACCTATAAAGTATTCTTTGATTATGCTCATGAACAAATTTCAATTGCTTTTGTACAATTTAGCTCTTTCTGACTTTAAAGTATTCTTTCCAATTTTACTTCGTTTTAAAACCAACAGTTTTAGGTATAAATAATGTTGCAACTTGTTGTTTATTCTATGTTTTTTTTCCCTAAAGTACAATCACGTATTAAATAGTACAACATAGATGAATGAGTTAAACAACTAGATTAAAGCACATTAGGATGGTGCATTAGATATCGTTGTTTCCTGTCCGGGATTTGCTCCATTTTCTACCAGAATATGGCTACGTCTTGGTTTTGGTAGCGGATTCCAATTGATGCAATCTTGAAACGGTTGATCATCACCTTCACCAATGATCACCGTTTTGGTTGGACTTTTCTTAATGCGAAAGCCAGACGCTGCGTTATTTTTTTCGTCCAGATTGTCGTTAAGATTTTCATCAGTTAAGTTATCATAGTACGATCCTCGACCGGAAGGCATTTCCACTCCACTCATGGCATTATCGCATTCAGCTCTGTTAGTCCCATAGCGTGTGTCGATATCCTGCAGCAAGTTCTGTATTTCCTTTTCGCGCTCATTAAGCTCCCGTATGTTTCGGGCCATGCTGTCAGTGGACTGTGTTTCGTGCAAAGCGTTGCTCGACTGATCATGGTTAACCTTGAGCATGCTCTGACTCTTATTGATGGACTCTATAATATCTCGAACAGAGCGCCGTCTTTCGTTGATGCCATTTTCGCTCGTCATCGTTGGTATGTTTCCGGTAGATTCGCTTATTTTCATGCGTGCGTTTTCGATCTTGGTGCTTATCTCGGTATGGATTGGAGCCACCTTATGCTTGTACTGCAAGTTATCCACTATAATCGTGGTGGTTGGACCTTCGTCATCGGCTTCCTCGGTGGTTGATGGGAGTGATGGTTTGGGCACGGTAGCCTTTTCGTACGTCGATTTGTTCATTGTGGTAACATCTTGGGTAATGTATTTTTCACGATTTTCACGGTTCGATCTTCTCGTTGGAACCGGGGTTTCCGGGAGAGCGAGGTTTTCAAAATCTAAATCCGGCCGGGTGGAAGCAGCATCCGAATTAGTTTCAGTTGGAGATTTGTCTGCCTTTTTCCTGGGTGAAGGTTTGGGACTTGTTTCGATCGAAGCAGCTACTACAGTGTCTACGGTAATCGTTGTACTAGAATGCACCTCCGTTTGTTTTGGGCTTTTAACTAGTAACTCATAACTTTTTTCTTCCTCTACTATTGCTTGTGGTTCTATGTTGGTTTGTTGCTGTATCTGAGATGATTCGTCTTTAGCACCCTCTGCTGTACGACTATCTTGCACCATTTCGCACTCTATAGTTGATATTGTAGTAGGAATCTCAGCTTGAGCACTGTTGTTATTAACATCATAAGGTTTATTCTCTCGCGTTTCTACGCTCGTATCTGTCCGTGCGGTAGAAGTATCTTTGGCGGTAATGTCCCCGTTTATAGATGAAATGCGTACAAATGATTCAATTTCGGCGGTAAGATTGCGGAGATCTTCATTTTGAGCATCGTCTGCAGTTGCTTCCTCAGCCGCTTCCTCAGTAACTCGATTTGCAGGGGCCTATAAATGTAAAATCGGATATTAGTTATGATAAACTGACATGCAACAATACGTTATAATACTTACAATACCCACAGGAGGAGGTGGAGGTGCCCGTCGCTTTGTACGAGTTCTCGTTCCAGAGGTGCGTGATCGTAGAGTACTGCTGTAACTACTGTCCACACTTACCGTAGACAAAGTGTCCCCTTCCGGCTCCGTATCCACGTCGAAAGGATTAATATTGTCGTACTGTTGCTGCGTCACTCGTGATGTAGTACTGGAGTGATTAAAGGGGAATGATTTACTGCAATATTCCGTTGATGCCAACTGATTCTGAAGTCCTTTCTTACCCGTACGGTGTGGGAGGTGCTTGCTTCTTTCTCGGTGTAGAAGAAACCATTCCGGTGTTGTACGTAGCGAACCCATTCTGAATGGTGCTGCGGTAGCGATCATTCCTCATAAAACCAATTTCATCGCCGTTGTCCTGCGGTGGTGGTGAAGAGACAGATAATATCAGAGTTATCAGAATTATTGTGCTTGAATCGACACGACAATGCGTTGTACATTGAGTGTGACAATGCACCAAATGCACTTGACTCCGTGTGTCTAACCTTTTGACGGTCTTGCAACGAGCTGCGGTATCGTGTGTGGCGTACGAACAGCGGTGTCGTAGTGTAGGACTGACTTTCGCGCGTCGTTCCATAGCTTGGAGCATTCACCGTGTTGCGATAACCACTGGTACTTGCGAAGGAGTCGCCATCGAACATATCTCTTCGCAGCGGTGGAGGGCTTTCGGACGTTTTGTTAATCCCCAACGTTGAAGAGCGCTTCTTTCCAAACCGAATGGATGAAAATTGCCTGTGGACAGATTAATATCGGATGTGAAAATTGGTTCAACCGTGTAAGTCTGGGTACGCTATGCGATGAAACGAGGCTGATGTGTCGATCGATTTCGTTAAATTGTCGATCGTCTACGTTATTTATTGAACCATCTTAAACACAATACAGCCTGCGGGACTGAAACACCCTAACGATCTCAATTACTCCGGTTGTCCAGTATGCGGTTCAATTAAAATGTTGTATTGCTCTCTGTTCGTCGTGCGACCGCTTGCCACTGTGTGTAAGCCTTCGAAACTCTTGTATGCCGCTGGGTCAGCTGAAGTGAACTTGACGCGGTTCTGTCTCGTCGGATATACGAAGCAAACAGAATGGAGGTCGCATTTCAATTAGTGCAAAACGCCACACATACACTAGCACCCGGTGCTATGGTTGCTTGTGGCTAGGTGATCGGGAGCATAAATGAGAATGTTCGATTAATCGTCGTCTCACGACGAATAATGTGGCATACAAATTTACTTTGTCAAAAACGTTCATATATTTGCTAAAAAGTTTACCTTTTGATATCGTGAATTTGTTGTCTGTCATTGGACACATAAGAAATGCTTCATTTTAAATACTCATCTCTAAAGTTTTATCATACTTGAAAGGGGGGCAAAATACCAATCCTCAATAAGTCTGGAGACACTTTAATGCAAAGCAGCATTCAATGACACTTAGTTCCAACGAGGAAGCGCACGTACAGTACACGTATACATAAGTTGATTTATGTGTCCTCGTCGTATGAGTTGTAGAGTGAACGGGCGGATGAAGCAAATTTAAAAAAGGGACCTAAGTTATATTCTTGGTTACAGGTATAGATAGTTTGCTGCATGAGTTTATCGCAAGTGCAAGTTAGCATTACTGTGTTACGAATGATAGCATTTTGTTTTTAAGTATAGTTTTGGCATTTGTAAGTTTTCCTTTTAGGTCTCAAATAAATTTACTTGAAGCAGGATAGTTGAGTGCTGCGCATGAAGGGAATATCTAGATGGTATTTGGTATAACCAGTGGTACTTCACATAATATAATAATTAGGTTCTCGATGGATCCATATGACAAACAATATTTCATGGCAATTTTATTTTGCTTTCGTAAAGCAAAGTTTATGCAGTGGAACATATGGGAGATCACCAGAAACAATAATTTAAAAGTTAAGATTTTCAAGCCACTTGAGAGAGGAGAATGCAAAAATGAGCTGCGTTCAGGAAATGCTAAATTTAGAAGCAATCCCCATGATCTCAATTCTCATAAACCGTTACTGATGGGTGAGGTTCAGCTGCTCCCATTACATAGACTACGCGACGAAGACAATGTTAACGCTTTTTGTATGTAAATTTCTGCACTCCTACACACGATCGCTTGTTGATCGTACCGAAAGAACAATAATAAATAGCTCAACCCTAAGGCAGCAAGTGGGAGAGCAGCAATATGTATAATTGCACTTTTCTTCTTTGAGAGGCGTTTCAATTGATGCTTCAAGATTTGATTGCGCTCTGGTGCAATGTAGCTGGTTAGCACATGATATAGAATAAATTAATGCACTCAGATTACAAGGACACAGTCGGCGCCCCAGCTACAGTTAGGCAGTTTAGCATAATACGTTAAATCTTATGGATATAACAAAAAAGCAATGCTGGCAAGCAAGGTGTAAATTGGTCGGCAGCGAATATAACAGACACGGCCCCTTTTGTCAGCATCAGGTGTCAATGATGCAGATTGTTTTAGCAACTCTGGCGGAAGTGCACATAAGCATATCAACATCAATTATCATCCATATGGACATTTTTTTTTTGTCTTCGAAGAGGACCCTTGCCAGAAGCGTTATAGTGTCATCCACGTGATTACAATAACAATTCATTTGATAAACCACTGCTACTAGTGGTGAACACGTTTTGCGATAAGTGAGGACAATTTGTTGCAAACAAAAATCTATCTGAATCAGCTTTTTACTTCGTTTTATCATGCAATTGATGATGGAGAAAATGTCGTGTTCGATTACCGTCGTACATTTTCCATACGAGTGTCTTTACTTCGCACTTGATGATGTAATTCAAATAGCCGGCATAGCCGAAACAAAATGAACAAATGGCGCTGTTAGGTTAGTGTAGGTGTGAGATCACGTCCATCTGTCTCGTTCGGTACATTCAAAATTTCGCTCCATGAGCATCGAATTACCAGACGACCGAATTACCATTCTCAAGCGGCGACTATAAATAAGCTAATTAGAGGATGCCACGGTACGAATAGTCCCATTGGAACTCCTAGCCACATTACCCACCCACTTACAAGTGGACAAATGTACACTTACCAGAGCTCTCGGAGTCCATCGCGCAAACTGGACAAGCTACCGCGCCGGTGGGATTTATGTGTCGGTTTGTGCTCCAAGAAGCGAAGACGTTTGTGATTTTCATCCTCGTAGAAGGGATTTAGATGCTCGGGATAGTCGTGAATGCTGCTACCGGATCCAAACCCGTTACGCTGCCCGGGATGGTGATGCCGGGTGAGATCGGTCATTCTGGAAGGCGTGCGCGATTGAATTCACTGACACTGTTCGGATGCGGTTGGTGATGTCATGCACATAACTTTTTTCGGGTATCGCGCGAACGTTTTCGTTTCCCCTTTTGGGAGCAGTATTCGCTGTTTGCCGGTCGTTTTTTGGCACTTAGAGAACACCCGGTTCACCAGCACTACACACTTCACCTTAGCCAACCCCACGGTCACCTTCTTTAAGGGAACGATTGCACCTGTACCACTACTAGCGCCACACCGTACACGTTGAGACTTGCTGGAGTAACCTGACGTAAATGAGAATAGGTAGAACCACTTTTAGCAACACAGCAGCACAGATCCCGTTTATCAGCAGCGCTGCCCGCGTTTTATCTTATCATCGCCTCATTGAGGGCCGTGTGTTTGCGTGTTTGAGCTGTGCTCGCTGGGGAGGAGGGCGAGGGCCTCGAGAGTTCTGAATGAGAAAGTGCAACCGCCCCACAGGACACATGGAAAGGGAACGATTGGAACGGTTTGCTCACACAAACAGCTTCGAACTGATCGCGCAGTTGTAACGGAGCGCTGTTACGAAAGCGGGATTTAATCACTAACGGATAGTTTGTTTTTAGTCTTTTCGCTTTTTGTTGTTGTTTGTTTTGTCAGTTTTGTTTCGCGGCTGAAGCGGCGTGATATACTGGTCAGTGACGGAACCATCCAGGCATCGCCTTTGAAATTATTACCATTGCACCTTTTGAACGGTGGGTTGCCTGCCTGTCCGGTCAGCGCTAGTCACGTTCAGCAATCATTAGCAAATTACCAAGCGGGTGCAAAAAAATCCAACTTTCAGGTCCAATGAGCCCCTCCGTGAGGTGCTAGCAGTATGTGTGTGTTTGTGTGTCTTCTTCTCAACACTGCAATGAATGGCTGAAAGAGGGACAGAAGGCCAAAGGAAGGGTTTTGCCAGATTTGAAGCGCTGCAGAAGCTCCGTTTGATAAGAAGGTTCGATACCGACATCGGACAGGTACGATAACAGCGGTTGATGGAATCTTTTTTTTTTCCTACACGAACGTGAGACTTTCTGGGTGGAGCGGTGTGAGTTAGTAATAGGTGATGTAACTGTAAGTTCATCTAAAGAGTGATAAGTAGCGTGTACGTTAGGTAATTAGATAACAATTTTAAACATCAACGCTAGTCAGTCTACTGAATGAAGATGTTTTCTTAGCGTTTTTTTTATAATGCTACAACAATTTCCAGTGAACTGTCGCAGCTAAAAATGTGATATTTGGTATGAACCATGGAGAAAGCCAGAACGTTTGCTGGTCAACAAGCATATTCATTGAACAATTATTTCATGTGCCTTCCAAAGTACATTACATACAAAGGCAATTTGTACCTGTGTCAGATAGACGCATTAAATGCATAATGGAACCTTAAAATGGTCCACGCCTCGAGGTCATTAACAGGGCATTGATGCATCGAACAGCTGACAAAGTTCGGCATCAACAAACCAGCCCCAGACGTCAGTGTGGGAGTGAGGTGTCGCGATGCGTGAATGAACATTTCTAGGCCACCTCACAATGGCCAGGCTGCCACGGACCAGACCAGGCTGAATAAGTAAATGTGCAGCAACACGATGGAACACAATAGGCAAAAGCAACGGCTAAGGTACAAATTTCACTGCCCTGCATCGTGTGGCCCACTGCTTGCTGAACGAACACACCGAGAGAAGATCTAATAACAATCCGTGCTTTCTTATGGAACGATAACGGTTGTTGATGTTTTATTTTGCTCTGCCGTACATACCCCGCTAGGGTAATGGTGTAGAGTGTTGAAACGTAGGGGGATTAAACTCGAATTCACTCTGGATTTTGACCGATTTTTCCCTCTTTGTTGATGATGGTTGGGAGGTTTGATTTTGTTTTAGATTCTGACGACACGGCTGTGGTAGTTGTATTTTATTTTATTTTTTTCATCTACCTAGCCATCAAACGCGTATGAATCTTTACGATAGAACTGTTAAACTATGAGTCGTCACTGTAAACTAACAAATGAAAAGTTTTCACTGGATCGTTGGCTCGCAGCAAATGGTATAAATCTCATGATCGACGTTTTCAACAAGTTAACCGATTAGTAAACATTTTTTGCGCCACGCGAGCAACATACACATCGATCGAGCTCAGTGGCTACCCAGCACATCTTGAAACGTATTACTTATGGGAAAACTCGGAGCGTCAAGTATAGAGCGCCTATTTTTAGTCACAGCAAGTATGTGTTTTGCGTTCTGTTCGTGATTATCCGCTTTTCCGAAACGTGGAAGAAAATTCCAACTTGCTTTGCACAATTATTTTCGATGCTAAGAAATTGTTCAAGCGAACAATAAAGATAATTAATGTTGCTTTCTTAACTAAAACAAACCCGAACATAACTTTTCATTAAAACAAAACATTATAGATTTAACAAAAGAGAAGCGCATGTGAATGTAATAATTTTCTTGTCGTAGTTCTAATCACGTAGAAAAGTTCTCTTTAACCAAGCATATCACGCAGAGTATTTACACAGATGTATGAGGCACTTTTTAACAGAGGTTATTTTTGTGTGTTTTTTAAGTAAAATTTACATTTGTTCGCGCAACCTCGAAGATACTTGATCTCGAAAGGCAAAAAAAAAAAATCACTCGCCCGTCTTGCGTTGAGTCACTAGCTGAGAAGGAACTACGAGCGCGATCGCAAGTGTGTTCAAGCGAAAGCGATGAATGTTGAATGGCCGCACTAATACTCAGCCTGTTGTACAGTGCAGGGCACGCATATAGACTATAGGTTTTAGAATGAAGTGAAATTTAACTAAGCAATGATTTTGGGTGTTTTTGGGTAAATGTAGGAATAAATGGAATTATTTTGAACTAAATGTTTATACTACCATTAAAATCTTAATATGGGTAAAAGTTACTAAGTTACCAAACGATGAGCTATGTTGAGGATTAAATGGATGATTGAAATCGGAAAATAATTCGTTCTTTCTATAAATAAAGCATACTTATTATTGTATTTTTTGTTTCATCGAAAACAACACGCAGAAGAAACATCGAATCGTTAACATTACTTGCGCTTCTTTTATGTTCCACACTGTATGTGTTCACTATACTGTAGATACGGTAGTAGATGTGATCGTACATGTATATTATACTGATCGGTGCTTTTGACCGTCGTTGTTTGCAAAATCAGTGACGTCAGGGCAAGGTGTAGTGCTATGCCGCGTGTGAAATTTGGCGATCGATCGGTGGTAGCATCATTCGTGGTTTCAAACACACACGATTCATAATATTCTTTGTAAAGATGCGAAAAAAGAAACAAAAAGAACATTTCTCAGAATGTTTTTTAAGGAATTGCCAGCGTTTATGATGCAAACGAACAATTTATAATTAAAGAAAAAAAAGAGAAAAATGGTCCGCTTGTCGTCATAGTTTTATTTCCAGAGAAGCAACAACTATGCAGTATCTTTATCTTTTTGTTTGTTTTATCTGTTTTGGTAATAAAGTATAATATTTTATTGTTAATATAACTTATTTTTAATTCCGGAGGAACGGCCATGTTAGGCCGGTAAATATAACTTATAAGTAACGAATATAGTCTAACTAGCCGTGACGTTAGGTTTAAAATATATGACCAATTACGAGCAAGTCTTGGATTTAAATCTCGCAAATACCTAAATCTTTTAACTATTGATTTAATCGAAACGCCCTATATCAATGGAAAAATGATTTGGGAATTTTTTGTAGAAAAAATAACTTTAATTTACAAAGGATTATAATTATTTGTCAATTATCTCTATTGTTTTTAAATAAAAAATGTGCTCATTCGATAGTTCGTACCTTTTTTATTCGTTCAATTTTTCAATATTTATCATGCAGAGTTCATTCTGTAACGAGGGTGGTTCATTGCAATAGTTCACTCATGAAGAAAATATGTGATTCAATTGTGAAAAGAGCTACAGTGAGTGTAATATTTTTTTATAATTTTTGTTTTATTCTTTATGTACCCTTATTCTTCCTAATATAAATTCCTAATAAAAAGCCACAGCCTCAAAATTCTTTTAAAATAAATAGGAAATTTAACAAAACTTCTTCTTCTTCTTGTGCGTTACAACCGCAATCGGTCAAGGCTCGCTTAAAACACTAATACGCTTAACTATCTGCTGTTTACCCACAGCAGAAAGATCAGTAAGCAAGGGAGATTCGGTCAATATGAGAATTGAACCCATGATGGGCATGTTGTTAAGCCATAAGAATAGTAGACTAAGAATAATAGGAAATAGTGGGATCTTTTGAATATTTAAGACGAAATAGCAAGCCAATAGCAAGCCATCCTGCCAACCTGTCCTTGTGGACGGCCTAAAAGGACTTAACGGGCTGGGATTAAAAGTTAACTAGTGGAAATAGCTGTGATGAGCTGCTGTATCCAAAAGAGATTTATTTCACCTTGTCACATTGAAAAGCGAGACTATTGTCCAAAGAGTTCAAATAACAGTATATTTGTTTTCATTTTAAGTTGAAATTATCCGTTGTTATAAAATGTATATCAACAGGCTTTGGGGCAGCCCGATAGTGTGATGGATAGACGCGCCGGGTCCTGTAAAGGCCGGACGTAGCTCAATTATCATCCGGACTGTTCCCCTGAAGCAAGGCCTGACTATCCGGCTACGTGGTAAAAATATAAGCCTCTAGTAAGCCTGTATAAGACCGGCATGACCGCGTAGGTCGTTTACGCCATAAGAGAAAAAACACAAAAAATGCTGTTATTCCGATTTTTTGCAAACGTTTAAAGCAGACAAATGAAAAATTATAATAAAAAGTTTTTAACGATTACAAACTGCTCATTTACCCTTGGTACATCTTGCTGGCGGTCTACGGATGCCCGGCAATCTAGGAAGGTTTACTCTCTTATACATTCCCACGTGAACCATACCAAAGCGCCTAAAGCTATGTAATAGTACAGAATGTAAGTTGTTCTAAAAGGGAGTTTTAGGACAGCTGCAATTCACCGCAGCAGGAACACATCATTTTTTGTAAGTATGTTTTCTAACGGATAATTGGGGAGCATAAAAATTATTCTTTTTCACATTTAAAAGATTTTTTTACATCATTTTTTCACAAATTTACTAATTTATTCACTCGTCAGCTGCTGGACGACTCGGTGATCGAATGGTTCATGCGCCGGTTCCTGTAAAAGCCGAAACAGATATAAATAAGCCCAGTAAGCCAATAAAAAAGGCGGACATAATGAAGATTATTAGATTGTTCCTTGTGCTTAATGAGCATTTAACAATATAAGCAGATTTTATGTTTGACAATAAACAATTGAGTGTAGGAATATTGCATTCTATGTGTAATTGAGCTGTTCTGTACCTAGGTGGGACTCTAAGTATTGCTATTAGAAATTTGTTTTGAATTCTTTGCAGTTTTAATTTGTGAAAGTTTGCACAATCCGACCACACAGGAGAAGCATATGTTATAATAGAGCGTACCATAGTTTTATAAAGTAACATTTTGTTTTTAAAGTTTAATTTTGATTTCTTATTTA
>KB701659.1:0-23899 GCA_000349165.1 Anopheles christyi | reverse complement strand
GCGTACCTGTGCTGCCACGGCTGGTCATGTTTACCAGAGATCTTTATGTGTTTTCCGAGCTCTTTTCAACCCAGGGATCGCACACGAACTCAGCTTGTCAATGGCAAATCGAAAAGTGTTTGCCCGACTCTTTGATAAACATTGTGCTCATATTTTATTGGTGCACTTGCGCTAGGATAATAACTAACTTGGTAACACAGGGTTTTTCATTTGATAGAACAGCACAAGCGCATCTTAAGACAAACGAAGCAGATGATATTCGTCCCATATGAATTGTATGAGAAGATTGTCTTATCAACTGCTTCTATTGTCTATCTTAAGACCACAAGAGGTCGCTTGTGTTGTTCTATCAAATTAAAAACCCTGTATATCCCACTTCTGCCATAGTTGAAGTGTTGGAAGCAAAATTTTAATCTATCTCTCGCTGTATAACTTTACGTTCAACCCATGTGCTGCTACTAACCACCATGTAACCAGCTCATTTAAATGATAAAAACTGTAGCTTTTATGAATTGGGTTCGCCAATTCACCTGAAGCAGAAGACACTAAAGAAACGTACCACGTAAGATAAAATAACTGCACAGCGATCAGCGACAAGCAAATCATTGTGCGCGGCCAACGGAGTAAGACTATCACGAAGAATAAATGAAGGTGAACATGGCTATGACAAAAGATGTTTCCAGCATTGCAGGAGGTCGCTCTTGTAAATATGGCCAGAGAACATAAAATAAATATGTTGATTTCGCAGTCACATTATGCAGTTATGAAAGGGAGAGAACATGGATAAGTTTCTTGTTCATGGATTCATCAGACAGTTCCAGTCAGTTGCCGGCGAGGCATCAGGGCACGGTTCCGCAATTGCCTCAACAACAACAAAAAAACACAAAAACACCATCCAAAACGAACGCGAACACAAAAACTACCCTTCTTCCTAACAAACAATAAAATCTTTGGCGAAAGTAAAATGTTGAACCAAACAAACGTACAAGCAAAACAACAGTAACAACAACAGAAATAACAACAACAACAGCAACAGCAAAACATCATCCGGACAACCACCAAACCGGAACACAACCGCGGATGATCACCGAGAGATCGAATTTATGCGAATTGACGTGACTTTTCGAGAGGACACACATTATTTATGGCCTCGTGCGATCGTGCCGCTTCACCACAGCAGGTCCACCGATCACAGCCGTGGGGAAATATTTCAGCAATCGGTTCCTTCGAGCCTAGGAGTCAGCTGCCAAAGCAACCAACAACGACGACGACGACGATCGACCGAAGCAGAGTAATAATCGTAAGCTTTAGACGTAGCGCGCTCCGTTGTCCACAACGGTTGGTTGTGCCATTTGTTCGTAATAAGATAATATATTTGTAATTTATGTTGCCGATGAAATTCCACGAATCATTTGTAATAAATTGATGATCGAGAGCGAACCGCAATGTTGTGCTTCGTGTCTTCTCGTGTCGCACAATATTGTGCATGTCGCGTGTGTTGCTTGATATCATTTTACTGTTCTCCAGACCGCCGCATAATACAAGCGAAAGGGTGTGTTTTTTTTTCTTAGGAAATATTTAAGATTGTATCCACACAAAAAAACAGCGATTCATTAGAACCAGATACACTTCCTTGTCGTTCGTCAACAGCTGCACTAACAATAAACTTCACTTACAAAAAAAAACTCATCGTTTTGCAAAACTCAAATGTATTTTGATTCAGGAAGAAAACTATTTCTAAAAGAACTCCTGCCAACTGCATGCAGTGAAAATTTATGCTAAAGAAAAAAAACATACCACCAACATAGCCAACTTTGAAACAAATTTAACCACAAGGAGCATTTATCATTCTAAGAAGAAGAAACAAAGAGTGCGAGCAAAAAAAGAAACACCAAACTGTTTAATGAGCTAGGATCTATTTATAATTAAAATAAATTGCCGCAAGTGTCGTAAAATATTGTTCTGCGCATTTTGTCGTGTTTCCTTCTGTATGCAAGTATTTTGCGAGTTTTTTTTTCCTTTTGCATCTTTTGAAACTTTCTTTTGGTAGAAAAAAAACAATGTGGTAGACTTGAATATCTATATTCAAGGAACAAAACACAATTCACCATTGCTCATACTTTCTTTGGGAACATATTTGAAGGTCCTAAATGAATCACTGGCATTGGTGATTGAAAAACCATATGGTCTGTTCTGACTTGCAGTGGATATGTTTTTACAAACCCAACAATCCGACAATAAACGAACTTTCTTCTCCATACATCTGTTCACACCCTATTTACTTAAGACTTTGCTTTCAATCGATCGTTAGTTTAACATTTCAAAACACCCGCAAAACAATGTTTAAATTATGCCTGTATATCGAACCGTTGACTTAAACCGAAGGCTGATAAACAAACAAATTACGAAAGAACTTGTAAAACTAAAGTTTACGACCTTTGGACTCAGATTTCACTCTTGTTGCGTTATGATAGCACATACCAGGACTCCAGATGGTAAGATGGTTAGTTTCGACACGTGGCTGAAATGCCTTACATTAATTAACACTATTCTTCCACCGGTTTGCCCATATGAAGAAAAAATAGGAATATCTCCTTATTTATTTCTTTTCAGTATTTAATTATAAATTATAGTAATATAACACCAAGCAACTTTCATGGTCAATGAATCAAAAGCCCATAATCACAACCACAGAACAACTATTGCATCGTTCAAGAAGGATATATTCCAGAAGACTTACATCACGCTTCAAAATCACAAATCATGGCCGTACCACAAGATGACCTACCAAAACTACCGCTTCCGTAATCTTCTAGCGTATCCCATCAGCATACTCAAACAATGTTCACAAAATAGCTTAACACATGTTCTGCTGTGTTGCGGCTGCTTGCTTGCCGATACTTCAGGTCAGCAGCTTCCTATTGCGTCGAAGCTGTGCCTTGAACACTTTCTCAAACGAGATAACATGTCTTCCAGGGCGATAGTATTCTTTCTTAGGCCAATGCTAATGACATGACCACTAAATAAATTAATTTCCCAAGGGATCTTTATACCATGCCACCATAGCCAAATGACAAAACCTTTGGTGCATTTTTATCTCAGTAGATGCTACTAGCGACGTAATGGATTTCTATTCTTCCACTCCCTCCGGAGTATAGAGAAAGGGTTTCCGTCCACACAGAAACTCTTGGCCGAATCATACGGTAGAGGTCCTTTGAGAAGGAGCCCACCCCAAGGAAGTCGGCCCGGGTGCAATGCTTTCCGGTTTCTCAGAAGACACAGATTACCACCACGCCTACAAAACACAGGATAACAAAACCGAACGACACATAAAAGTTCTAATTTGCATAGGACAAGTTAAGTCTTAAAAGGTTATTAGTGTACAAGTTTTGAGGCAGTTGTAGCTCAATGCAAACTACAAGACTCACACTCCTGTCCGGTGTGACGACATTGCTCTCTCCCAACAAACCCAGTTCCTAGTGCTGCAGGGTGGCATCTTCAGTCGATCCAGTGTACCCTTGAGATGATAGAGCTGCTCCGTTTGGTTAGATCGTTGGTTGGGGTTTGGTTAGTTGCTCGATGCCGGTGTCTCGCCAGCGAAACCATGTGGCTTCCAAGGAGCAAGCTTCACTTAATGTTTCTCCCTCTACGTACGTAAGACCGGTAGAACCTCAACCGGATCCGTAGCGTATCCGGTGGTACGAGTAATCATGTTTTACATGAAAACTTTCCACACTTTCGACTTTCGACCGTCACCTTCAATTGATCAAACTATTACGCCTTGCCTCCGAAATGAGCAGCACGGTGTCTCCGGTGCCCTGTGCTGCCTGACCGCTGGTGACCGTAAGAATTCACGCCTTTTCAAGATGAAACACAACACATCCGCACATCCAGCGCACCTTCACGGTCCATCGATGGGAGAAGCACAATTCATTCAATAAATTAAATTTTATGTCTTAATTAATGCTCTCGTTTCGTCTACTGTAAGGTGTCTGAAGGTGCACAGCGTCCGATACTACACCATCAACGCCACCCGTAGCACATTAACAAACCAGCGGGAATCCTCGCGGCCGCTGGTTTCGCCTCTACCATAACGCTGTTGGTATCACGAGGTTTTGATTTTGCTTTCTATGCCTGGTTTTTTGTTTGCCTGCCAACGTTGGCGTTTCAGATGCTGTGCTTTTTATTTGTACACTTGAACCACTGATGGGTATCGTGCAAAATCAATACTTGTTTTAATGAATTTTGACAACTTGAAACAATAATTTTAGTTCAATGCGTTGAGCAAACCTACTTCCGATTCTTCACAAAATCAGTTCAATATATAAATTTCAACATTTTCTTCTCTTTCTCACTTGTCTTAGTATTAAGTGGTCGCTCGAGGCTCGTTCGCCAGCTTGAACCGAATCACTGAGCCTCACCACGGGATACGTGTTGTGCTCGTCTATATGACCACCCCTGCTGAGGGCTCTGTTGGAAAGCACCAAATTTTACAACGCTTTTCATGTTTTTCGTTGTCGTTCCAATAACCATGCGTTCGACCACGATCGAAACCAGTTAAAATATTATGCGCAAGATCAATGGTGAGCAGTTCCGAGCTCACAATACTCTTCTGCATCGGACGTACAAAACATGACACCCTTATCTCGTTGCAATCTTTAGCTAACGAACATCCCGGCATTTCTTTTAACCTTATTCTCTTCTTAATAGGAACAGATTCTTAGTCAACTAAGCCTGTAAAAATGAAATACTTCAATCTACAAAACCATATATTTCGAAAAGAAACAACATTTATTCAATGCTCAAACAATGAGTAAATTGAAGCGATTATACATCCCCAGAAGAAGTGTTTACATACGGTGGAACCATTACAAACTAGTTCGAGATACGACGCATTTCATGAATTCCCTTTAAAAAAATGAAAAAATTCATATTTCTTTACAGTCTTTACTTTAACTTTATACACACATGATTTGAAATTTTGATAAGCGATGTGTCAATTGCTTTCCTCGCATTTCAAATCCGCAAAAGTCAACAATCTTCGATTTAAGTTCAGCTATATCGCAAATCGTCAACGTTTTCAAGCATCGTGCCGCAGTCTTGGGATTCACTCGCGACGAATCGTAAATGTTTCCTGCGGTTTAAGAAACAATAGTAAAACCCTGTTTAAATTATTATTTGAATGTAACGGCGGTCAATAAAACTCCTAAATTAACCTTTTTTTATAACAAGGATAAGTTAGTTCATCAAAAGTTAAATCAAAAGTTGTTCGATCGATGATTAATCCTTAACTTTTCATCCTGCTCTTTACATGTATTCATTCTACATTTCCAACGCTTTACTCAATGATTTAAATGACAACACATGTACTTCTTAGTGACAAATACGATTTATAACATTCAATAGCCCAACAATCAACTACTTTAAAACGGCTTTGTCCACCTGTCAATCAACACGATGTACCTCAGCAGCAGCTTTGTTTGCTCATTCCCCTTTCTCGAATACCAAATTCCTTGCCGAGAGAATTTAGCTCCTTCTACACCTTCAACCGTCCTGAGTGCTTTAAATTAATCGACATGGATATGCCTTATCGTTCAGCACTGAAAAGAAGGGGTGAATGTTAAACATCCAGTACATGCTAGTAACATGTCTTTTAGTGGACGACGACGACGGCGACACCACATACACCACCCGCCTCGTATTAAGACGTCCCTCGTCCGTTGCATCATTCTATTTACCCCGAGTTCAGTTTTGCACTTCCAGTCTCGTTAGAATCTCCAAGGCGGCTCACAATCCTGGTGAGCCAACCGCACGAGACTCGCCGTCCTTAAATCCTTCACATCCTCCCGAAGAAGGGTGCACCCACAACAGCATGTTATCCTCACACCATGTACTTACAATGCTTGCTTCACCCGACCAGCCCTTGCGCATATTTATGTGGGACGCAGGACAGGCTAGTGGGGCTTTGTCGAACAACTGCTGTGACTGATTTCAAGAAATTAAATTAAAATCGAAATATTTTCTCCGCCACTCCTTCTCTGACAGGATTGGACTATTTGAGGTTGAACAGTGTGTGCAAGGATCAACTTAATGACGATGGTAGCTTTTCAACGATGGCTATAAAACTCAATTACATTGATTTGAAGTGAAATTCCAGGGAGGGTCACCGTTGGTTTTTTGGATTTACCGTTTTGTGGGCTCATCAACAAAATGAAACAGGAGGCAGTGTGAACGATGGAAAGATTTACTCAAAAGAGGATGTGGGAATGATTTAGGGCTTAGCTTAAGAGTGGCTGTAATGCGTTGAATCAGACTTGATACGTCTGCAGCTAATGTTGATTGAGTTTGGTAAATATTTTTATAGGTGGTTTGAGCAAAATATATTCATAGTTTTATGAGCAGTGGTTAAATAAGGTTGTTGGCGATACATTTCGTAACAAAGTACTTTTACTGAACAATTAGCACGTTGACTTCCAACATTATTTCTTCAAATTTTAAAGTCCGTTCCTTCTATGTTTTCGGATTTAATTTAGCGGACGTACATATTTGTTGCTATTCTCATTCGTCATTTTGTCTATACTCATTACAATTTAAAAAAAGTTTCAATATCTTAACCATTTATTCTTATGAGAACATAAGATTATTCGATGTTTCCTTCATTGTGTTCTCACGAGATTTTCTCACAAACGATCTTATTAAGTGCATCAAAATATTATTGTCCCAGGTACGACATATTAATACAGGTACAAAAGAAGAAAAACACACATACTTCGTAGTTTAATGAGGGTTTGACTTAGGCTGTAAGACTTACAAAACAACGTATATTTTAAGCAACAGTGATAGTTGCGTTGTAATTTAAGTAATATGCAAAATATGCAAAGAATAAACTGAAACATAATAAAATGATACAAGCATTCTCAAGTCCCAACACTACGTCACAGTGTTTTCGGGTCTGTACAAGACATCGCTAGTCTGTTTAATTTTAATTTCAGTAAATAAGGTTAAAAGTCATATACGTCAAACTCTATTGGAATAATGTATAACCTAGAAAAAAAAATTGCAATGTAAATAAACGAAACAATTATGATGTTTTAGTGGTGATCTTAGCTAGCAATATAACAACCGCAGATACTTACATATATAAGAACAGTCCTGAAATCTAAAACAATCTTAGGTGGCGTACATCATCAACCACAATTGCAACCGTAGACCAAAACGCAGATAAAGAGCTGCACCGTTTACTTTGCACAAAAGAATACCGAATTTGACCCTACAATAGGTTTAGCGAACATCAACAACGACAGAATCAGCAGCAACAACTAGTCTGGTCGCGTTTCTCACCATGTTGTTGGGCTATTGCGAACCGCTAATCAAAAATTCATTGTTTGTCGGCTTTTGCCCAACACTTCCCCAACGCCTGTTTCCTCCACCTCTGTCTGTCTTCCACACCACACTAACGGTCGAGATTCGACTACGGTCTACCATAAACTTTCCTCTCCTTTCGGTTACAAAGCAAACGCTTCCGGCTCACGAAACACGGACAAACCCCAGGCCAGTCGTATCGTACCGCTTTGGACGATGCACGAATCGATTTGGCAATTGACTATTATAATCAACAAGCAACCAGAATGCAAGCGGCTTTGCTGTGCATAATTTATAAATATATATTCAGAGCTTCTAAATCCCATAACTCCTTGACGCGCGCACCCTCGCACCGATATTCCATGGACGGTGTATCGTATGCTCTAGCCGGAAGAGTACATTCCCCGAATGTTCCCTCGATGGAATTGTGGACTCGACAATTGCATTCGAACCTACGGTGAACCGTAAAGTTCCCTTTTCAAATCTGCTGAAACGGAAAACGAGCTGTGAAAATATGACCATCATTCCACGCCGATGCAATGTATCCCGTCGCAACCGATCCCTCGACCTGTGGAGAGCCTTTTTTCCCTCGCCATATACGGTAGAGAAATTGAATTAAGCCCAGAGAAAGCTACCCACACAATTGCCCAAACTAGCCCAAGCCCGGGATGCGAAAGAAGGGGTCCCATGAAGAGCCCACTCCCAAATCCAGCCGTAGCGCAATCGTACGATTTGCGCTTGTGTTTTGTATGAATATTTGTACATTTATTAAATAAATATCAGTCACGCCACCACTCCGCGTTTGAGGCGCCTCAAACTGGACAGCACCGACAGTGAAAACAATTACACCGTTTTATGGTCGTGGTCTTTTCCTGGATAGAACAAAAACATACGCCAAATATTTCCCGAAAGGACCAATTGCTTACGCTCCAATCGACAAGGATCGACCGGGAACACCGGCAGACAGTTTTCGCGAGCCTCGCTGGGTTATTTGTTTCGGTGCACTCGGACACACATTTGGTTGTGAGGGAGGATCGGGATTTTCTCTAAAATATATTTATTCTATTTCCACGCATCCTTGCCCTAGCAGGCGTGCAAGCAAAGCACACCGGAACTGGTTGCAAGAAGCGTGCGAAATTTGGTGGATCTGATTCAAAACCGGCGATCCGAAACAAATCTAAACATTCGGATGTGATATCGCAGACAGTGGTTGAAATAAAAGCATGCAAATATTCATTGGAAAAATGGCCTTTTCACTATTTCAACGATAAAAACGACACAAGAGATACAAGACCTCATCTGAATTATTAATCTAAATGAAAATGTACCGAGCCTTTTGTTTTCCATCAAATGTTTATACGTTTAAAGCAAGTTTTATTCCTTACGGACATATTTTTTATAATTTCAATAAATTCAATTCGCTTTTAAAACCTTGAAATGTGTAAGATAATTAGAACTATAAATTTCACGTACTTTTTTCACATATTGAATAGTAAAGCACTGCAGAAATGTTTTGCACGTAGAGTTTATGCAACAGCGCGGCACCGGTTACGTTCCAAACGAGCAGAATAAGGCTCAACATTGACTCCGAAGCAGCGGACGCGGTATCGTGGATCCATCCCAACGTGTCATATTTGCATCGCTGCATTCTGCTCTCGCTTATCTGCTGCAGGTGTGCAAAGCATAGGCCAACCTACCAACGCTGCTCAACGGTAAAACCAACTCATTGTCCATCGGACGACCTCCGTGTTTTGTAGCGCGTCGCCGAAACACGCAAATGTACAAATCCCGGTCGCGGTTTTTCCCATTCGCTGGCTTACGGTGGTGTGCAAACGGAATGGTGTTTTGTATTATTTAACAGATGCGCATCGCTGCGGAAAAATATCATAACTATGCAAATCGGCCTCAGCACCACGTTTGGGTTGCTTGTTTGGTTTTGCATTGTTCTGTTCACACCTTCACGCTGAGTGTAAAAGACGATGATGCCAAACAATCAAACCACCGTACAAAGTGATTTCATAAAATTCAAAAACATTTCAACATTCAATCCGTGCTTTGTGCACGAACCATACAACTAATAATAATGCTAAATGACGATCGATACCACTCAATTGACCTCTGTCTTCAATTTGAGGTGTTCTTTTTCACACACAAAATAAACGGGCGTTACCTATGTTCGATATTTTGTCCAATTTGTGTAAATCACTATTTTTCAAATGAATTTCATTGATGTGTTTACACAATTCACATAACACTAATGTTTTAATAACACAAACACTTTAATTTTTAAATAATGTTGCTACTTGCGTACCATTTTGTATGATTGGATCCTCCTGGAAATGAAAGTTATTCAATCGAGTTTGTAAAAATTACTGCACCAATAGGGTTCTCGGAAGTTCTTACCGGTCAGGAATTCGTCTATTGAAAAACGGACTAGTTCATGACTTGCTTCGATGTGTGTTTTTTAATTAAAATACTTCACATATGTTGCTTGTACAAATCTCATTTACAGTATTAAATTTAAGACCCCAAAACGAAAGAGAAAAATAGGATAATTGTTTTACCTTATCGTTTCTCATAAACTTTGTACTTATATTGAAAAACTACTTTTATTTTATTCAAATATGAATGAACACAACATTTGTCGTTATTAGAAATTCTAAACTGCAATATGGTTGGCCACGGTCGTTCTTTGTTAAATAAAAAAATCTTAAGTAAAGGATAGTTTTATTTTGATGAAGTGTTTTCTATTTGTGCTACAATATATGTACAATTAGACCAAACTCAAGCTATCTTTGAAATAACACAATCAAATATTAAGAAAACAATTTCTTTTAATACTACTTTCAAGAAATGCATGTAGGCTCAATGACTAAACTCAACAATTAATTAGTTCAGGTCAACTTTTACCCTTTTAGAACGATTTTATCTACAGAACAAAAACCGTTGTTATTTCTTTCATTTCATATGATTTCTACCAAAAGAATGAATTTGTATTGACACGACCATCACTAAACATTGGTTACAGGAAAATTTATTTAAATCGTCAGTAATAAATTCCTACATAATATTTTAAAAAAACATGAACATGTTCTTGGCTTTTCAAAATTCCCTAGCATACATCCCAATATCAAATGCTACGTTTCACCAATTGAATCCCACCGTACCATTTCAACGTGCTCTAGCATACCATTATTGTCTCTCTGCCATAACCTGAATCTTTGAATCGCCAAAACCCAGATAAAAAGAGTCCATTTACAGCTTTTTATTTCATCTATGCTTCGCATTTCCATCACAACGAAGCACTAGGATCAGCATAAGAAACAGTTGCCCCGCTCAAGACGGATGTAGAACGAATTCGAACGGGGCCCTACAAAACCATCGTAAGGATGCAGCAGCCGGTCCCCCGAAATAATCCTTTGATATGATCTATGTTAACAATTTTTAACAAATGTTGCGAACATAGGCACATACCTAATCCTATCCGTTATTCATGCTTAGAAGTACGCATCCAGGTCCAACGCATCGCACGGCACAAGCATTGAAAGAAGATCGAAAAATGTCTCGCCCGTGTCGAATCATTCTCGGCAGCCCGACTACGGTAATGCCTAAAGCGTCGGCAGGGCAGAAAATGACACAATAAATACATCAAAATTTATATCCTTGAAATGTGATTTAATAAGGATTTGTGCGTTACGCATGTTACAAGCGCAAAACAATCATAATTTATAAGGAAACATAAAGGCGACGCTCCATGTTGGGCCTTTGCACTCGGCAAGGAATACCTATTCCACCGACCACCGTCCTACCGTGCGCCAAACCCGAACCGAGTACACTCAGTAGCGAAATCTCTTTACGAACATCCAAATCCATTATTATCGACAAACAAAAAATATTCAACGACCGTAAGTAGATGGAAAGCGAAATCCCTGACTAAGACCATTTCCTGTGAAAGGAAAGCCCCTGTCCACGCTCTGCAATTTCCCTTCCCAGCTTCCCAGCCGAGAATCAAAACTGTCCTCCACCCCGGGGTACCCATCATGAAAAATGTCACATTTTTTCACTTCCTCTGTAGCACTTTCTTTTTTTATTCGCTTCTCTTTCAAAATTCGAATCGCTACCTTACGCGACTGGCACCTCGAAACGGCACCCGGTAGCAATGGCACTGTGGGTCTTGTGGCCTAAGGATGATGCTTAAAATAAAGGACGCGCTTCGAGTCGTAAGTTAATCGAAAAAAGGAAAACATTTCGAATAGGAATCCTGCCGGCCTCCCGGAGTGCGTCACTCGTGGGAGAATTCCGGTACAGTAGTCCTGACCTGACTGTGTGCGAGTGCGTTTAGGCGAATGAAAAAAAAAGGCGAGGAATAGGAAATAAATCTTTGTGTTTGATTTAGAGATATTTAACAATGCTTTATTGGGTTATCGTAGAGCGAACACCCCGTCTACGACCCATCACATTACTCCCCCATCGCTCTACATCCGTGTGATCGGTGGTCGGTGATTACGGGGAAGAATGTTGATAAAGTACTCCAAATGACCACTTTGGAATCTATTTTATTTATTTTGTTGTATTTTTTCGCTTTTTTGCCTCCTTAGAACACACACACACGCACCGTCATTCAGCACTTCCTCTCTTCACGATATTGCTGCTACCATTCATGCCCCGTTGAATGTGTTCTTTCTTTACTGTTTTTTTTTGTCCAGTCCGGCCACTCGAATGTCAACCGAAACAAAGCGAAGAAAAAAACACACACCCAACGCATCGGCTACCGGCTGGAATTGATTAATGGTGTATTAATTCGGAAAGTTGCCTTTATGCCATCCTAAATGGGTGACCATGAATATTCTTTTATTTCACCTCGTCTTCATGTACCTCGGGTGTGCCCACCCACCTGAGAGGCAAGGATCAGTGAATCGCACCAAATGTTGTGCCTCAAGGAGCCCGCTGGTTCCTTTTTTCCGGCTGATAAAGTATTTTACAAATGTTTTCCGATTCGAAAGCCGTTTCGCTCGCTCGCTAGGTGGCAGCTGGCGAGGTTTAATCGATGTGACCGTCGCTATTGATAAAATAAGATGGCTTTATTTCGGAACAGAAACGGTTCGGATTTTTAACACGTTTTGTATGGTTCGTGTTTGTTGATGTTGTCATGAATTTTAATCCATCGTCTTGATTAGAGATACTGTTTTTTGTATTAAAGAATACACATTCTATTCAAAACCTGATACGAAACGATGCATGATTAAGCAATCAAAATCTTTAATACAGAGGAAACATTTATTTAACCTTGCTATAAAATACAAGTGAGATCAAATACAGCAACAAAATCAGCTAGTATCTTTACCATTTTAAAAAAAGTTTACTTGCAATGGGACATAAGTTTACAAGACAAGGACACTTTAAACATATTTTGTTCGATTATTCTTTTCATTCGCAATTGTTTTAATTGTAATATTAAATGGTTATTCCTATACAATTCGAATCATAAACACACGCCACGCATTCATGTTTTTAATTCCCCTTTTGCTTTTACACAAATTATCAAGCAAAATATGTACAGAATAACAAAACTATCTCCAACCTGCACTAAAAATTATGTTTTCGCATTATCAGCTTACCCTGATTATGAAAAAAGTATCGCCTGAATATTAATCACCTCATTTTTCCACCATCCAAATGCATCGACCATAATCGCCATCGGATTGTTTACGATCAGCACTTGATTAGTGTATTAATACCAAAATGTAACGTTTAACCAGCTCCATACCGCTAACACTCAAGGCTCCCTCTTTCATAGCGAACATAACTTTGCCGACTTAATGAAATGGGTCTGCATTCCGGACTCGAACCGAGAGTGTCGTACTTCATTCTGGGCTCCAGAGCATCCGTCCTGTAGGGGACAAAATTGAAACAAGCCCAGCTTACATAGCTTTTATCTTGGGATGAAGACAGAACGCTACCAGCGCTAGCTCAACAGCTCCGATTGCGAGAATTCCGTGGAATGTGAGCTGAGTATGATATGTTCTGATCGGAGGGAAATACTCCCTGCGGTTGTTGCTGGTCCTTGCTGGAAAAAGCAGCTCTCTATCAACAGTAAATAAAGATTGTGCTACAGTTATTGGTGCAGCTTCAACGAGGGGATAAAACTGCTACTTCCCAGAATGATAGCTCAGTCACCCCACCAGTTTGATGAGAAATCCACATTTCACCGACTCCATATCGCCCATGTGTTTGTTTGCTTATTTTTCAAGTTGATTGATCTGATGCAGATAGATGATGATGGTTAGATGTGTATCCATTACAATTTCAGAATACAATATCCCATCAAACTGACTTATTTTAAAGGTACTGAATTATTTATGAATTGATATTCCTGAGCAATCTTACTTACTTACTTATCCAGAGCAAGCAGGTTTTTAATATTGAGGGTTTTTTTGAAAAAAATATTCTTTATGTGTTTTATTTTATAATTTATTTGTATCCATTTGATGATTTGATTCTGAGCCAAGTTATATAACAAACCAAATGCAACTCATTCGTTACTTTTACCATCAGTTGCATAAAAACAAATATTCAACCCATCAGAAGACCATCCACCCGTTACTTACCCATCTTGTTTAAACAAACACAACCACCACAAAGGGCACCAAACCGGAAGCTACTCACGGTGGAGCAGATTCGTTCTATCCTTTTGAATACAAAGTCCCCAACTGTGCAGGCTGCCTGCATAGATCAATGTTCAACACACATACACACTCACAAAACGCTCCATCTGGTTTGCAGTTCTTACTACAACGTACGAGACAGAACCACTCAACCAAGCTCACGGTAGCATCGTCCGGAGAATACAATTGTGAAGCTTTCCTATTTGTTTCACATCTCAACGACGGTAAGACTTTGGGAGTTTTGTCCTGCCAATCGACATTGACATCGATTGCGACCATTTCCCAATCTACAGCCCTTTCCCCCAGTATCGCAACGGTACTTCATCGATCTCTTTTTTCCCGCCAACGAGCGCTACAGTTCCTAAGTCCTTCGTCATCAGAATCTTCTCGTGCTCGAGCTGATCGGAAAGAGTTCAGGGCGCCATCATCATCATCCTTGAGTTCGCCGACTGCAGTCCCATTTGCTAGCGCTACTACGTTCCATTGTCGTACGTGGTCGTTAGTTCATTTGCTTGTGTACCGGAGACTTCCTCCCGCTCCAATGCTTTTCCTTACATCCCGGCCGAGTTGTACACATCCTATACCCTATGCTTCCAGCACATCGTGCCGCACCAGCATTGCTGGGGAGCAAATATTCCGTTCACATATAACCTATAATGTTTGTTCATACATACAGTTTGAGATGAACATGAAAACTACAGCAACACTATAACATTATGTGCACTCTGGGTAGTATATTTGTTCGGCAGCAGTTGCTGCCTTGAGTTCGGGTGGACGTGCACTCTGGTGGATCTAGCAGGCGGGAAGCCAACCCCACCGAGCAGTCACTAGGGAAGGGCCACCACCCATCCGGACATTATGTACGACCGGAGGAGACACATGTACATTTTTGCTACTTTTGCTTCTGCGTTTGGCTCCAGTTCGAGCAGCTTCGTGCCTGGCGAGCATCCCGGTGTGCCTCTCGTCTTCCTTTTCCAATGGTAAAATAGATGCAGTAGCGATAGGACCCACCGACCCGCGGGGATATGGGCGTACATTTTGTAGACACTGTGACTGAAATGTCCGTGAGGTAGCAATGGCTGGCAGTAGGATAGCAGTTCAAGGAACAGAAACAAGAAGGGTGTGCTAAACCATGCTTTTAGCCATCGTGCTCATCCACCATCGAGCATTTTGCCACCACGGATTTTGCTGTAGTGCAGAAAAAAATAGTGAAAACCGTTGGCACACTGGTCTGCAAAAATGGAGCTCAAATAAAAAGATTTCTTACACATGTTTTGATGCTGTGCTTTTTCGTACAATTATATTCAGTTAACACCATTTTCAGTGTTTCTAGCATTTTCAAGTAAACAGAAAAATATATAAAGGAACATTTGTTGTTTCACAGTTATAATCTAGAATCGTTCTGCTGATTTTGTACACACAACCTTCACATCCAATTGCTGTGCATCCCAAACAGATAAAAATGGACAAAATCCATTTACGTTAAACTCACCATCCCCTAGTGCGTACATGGTATCTTCGCGCGAGAAGTGCTGCGGGATAAAATGTGACCGTACTATGTACAAGTAAGTAGAGCTAGAGACCAGGGCAAAGAAATGGATTCCCCTTTGCCATCTTCTTCTACCGCCGCAACGGAAAAAGTACGTCGAACCGGGTGAAATGATAAAATGGTTTCGAGACTTAACTTTATATTATTGAGCTTTGTTCAACAGCATTCTGACCGGCTTCCTGCACGCCGATGCAACGCCATCCGCCCCGGAAGCACGATTTCCGCTGGGGTGGTACAAATAAATGGGTGTTGAATATTTGCCCTGAACTTCGTAATTGCAAAATCCGGAGCATCGGTCCCATGCTTACTTTCGGGTTAAAAAGGATGCGAACAAACCAAACGACGGTGTTTTGATGTTCGAGGCTAAACTGAGCACCATTGCTTCCCTTTCGATAGAGAGAAGCTATCGACATCCTCTTGCCTTGGTGGTGGATGCGGATGCAGCGCGAGGATGATACAAGAAACGTGCGGCTCAATCGGTTACATTCACCACTGTGTGCTACTGTGTTTTTGCTTTCGCTGCTGTTACGATTGCATGCCGACGGCACGACCATGTAAATTGATGTGCTTTGTGTATTTGGGAAACTAATGAACGAAACGTTTTATCGTGGGAAAACTTAATCAATTTGTAACGAACTCGATCTGATTTTCTTTACATTATGACATTTTACTTAAACCCTCTAAAGACAACATTGTTTTAATTCTAAAAAAATATGCTATAGACATTTATGAAATTTGAATATTAAACTAACTCTTGAATATTCTCAAGTTTTTTTTATTTAATAAGAGGAAATGTACAGTACGTGTTTCAGGTTTGAATTTCAATAATATATTTTAACAACTCGTTACACCTTGCATATCATGTACAATTTCGATTGTTTGTTTGTGTTTTGCTGTTGTCGTTTTTTGTCTTTGTCATATCAGCACAGTCCACCCAGATATACTCACACCCGTACACCCGTCAGGACTTTTGGGTCAAAAACAAAACCATCTGACAAACATCGGAACGACAATAAGAACAGAAAAATCAATTTCAACTTGAACAAACTCTGCCACACGACCGCTCCCGCCTATTAACACGCATACTAGACGCCACACCATTAGAGATGTTAATCAGGCCGGCTGAATGCTGTTTTGGCAAGAAAAAGTTTCCCTTTTCCCGTGCTGCGCTAGATGCGGCAATGGAAAGCGAGATTTCAAAAAGCCATTTCCATTGCCATTCACAATTTCTAGGTTTCCCGTTTATTTTTTCTTCTCTCTCTCTCTCTCTAGGCCCACAAAATCGGACCCACAACACACACACACGCAGATTTTGTGCGACAGAGACACACGCTCATGTTTCTTTTTGTCCCACAAGCTACACCCTGCCGCGCGCAAACGCTACACTCAATTTTGTCCCCCGAGCGAGATGAAATTGTAACCAGTATCGTTTTCGATCTAATCCCCAAACCAGAAGTTTCATTTTGTCGCTTGAACAAACACTCACTACTACAAATAAAACATGTTTAACATTGTCTAGTCATTGGTTTCGTTCCGTCCACGGAGCGTGGTGGCGTCAGGACATACTTTTCTGCGCATGTGTGCGTGCGTGTCCTGGGTGGATGTCCGGGCGTTGTTGTTGTGGTAAGTGACACCCTGCCCTGCGTGGGTGTAACGTTTCCGTCCACGAAACAGGGACACTTCGCATCGTCTCTACTTCTGTCGCTGCTACTGCTGCTGCTGCAGTGTCCGCCTTATCAGCATCTAAATTAGATCAGGCGGAGTGTGTCCATAAGTATCGATACAAACACGGCCACCGAACCTCCGGCTTATGCTGCTTCGTGGGATTGAGCACTTCTATCCCTGGAGAAGCAAAACGATGACACTCGAACCGTCAGGAAGTTTGCCTTAGCTTGACGGCGGGCCTTCAATCCCTGCTGAAAATGAAACTCACCCTGGCCAACTTCTTCGCCTGCTAAAATAACGCCCTTCGACCAGTGGCAGTAAACAGAGCAGCTGGGGTTTTAGCTATACTAGTTCCCATGCAAGGCATCCGAAAACCAAAAACACATCGCCCACCCGACCAATGGGCTGCGTGATAATGGAGTCGTTAAAGAGGCTGTGCAAAGTACTGTGTCCTAGGGGATGTTTTTAATGAAATGAATGATTAAATCAAGGTGATAAGATAATGCCAAATAATGAGGGTGGATATTTTAATTATTTTCTTTTTTTGGCATTTGTTTTTCGTGTTGACTCGACTTTTTTTAACGCGTCGCAAGAAACATTATTTTGTTAAAACGAAGCACTCGCTGTTGTATCAGAAACTGATAATGTTCATTAAGTGAAATATTAACATACAATTTTATTTATTTAAACATAGTGTTTCATGCGATTTACAAAAAGTTATATGAAGGTAAGTAGCAATCGATGAAATTAATTACATAATTAGCAAAACAAGCATGTAAACAATGATATAGTGTGTAATATAATATTTCTATTCGCATTACCAAATAAGAAAGTGATTTTTATTTAAGAACTAACAAACACGTATTTTATCAAACTCATTTGATTTCTCTAGCATCGCCCAACATTGCATAAACTGTTATGTTTTGTTAGCACAAATCCCACAAGCATACAAAGCCCGACAAACTCCATTTTGCTGTACTCACGAATACAAGCAATACTACACCGGACTTCATTTCCGTTGCGAGGGAAAAAAAATAGAACCTAGCAAATACACAACATGCCCATAATCACAAAGAAGATTAAGCCAGTTGTCAGTGGAGCAAAACGAAGGAGCAGCGAGAGACAAACAACAACACAAAAAACCCACATACCAAGCAGAAAAAGTATTGCCTCTATTTATTTAACTCCACGCTACTGCAGTCCCATTCGTCCCCTCCCGGCTGGCCAAGCAGATCTTTCGTGGCGGGAAATTGTTTTTCCGGCGATCACTTTATCGCCATTCTACGGCCATTGGCTCTCGGATCGTTTTGTCCCCTTCGCTCCTGGTGGGAGATAAAAACAGCTTCCCTCGAATAAAATAAGGGCGGATCGCATCCCACCGATGGGCGAACATTGTCCTGTCGGTGTATAGGTATCTCGGCCCGGCGAGTGAGTGTGTCTATACGCTTCACGCCCCTGTTACGTTCTCCACTCACTGTTCTCCACAGCCCATCCATCCGAACATGCTGCTCTCAGCGAATCTGTCAGTACTTAATTCTACAATATCAAATGATAACACGTTTTCTTTGTGTTCAGTTTGTACATAAAATGGCTTCGCTTTTTCCTTCTCCTCCAGTCCTGTCCCTAGGTGCTGGGGGTGGGGGGGGGGAAACCAGTGTAGGAAAAATGGAAAGCGTACGGTTTCGGTGCTATCGTACAAGGAAAAACAACTTCTTAGGGAGTTCCGACACAGTGGCCAAGAATGGTACAAAACCCAATGGTGGAGCAGCAAAACAGCAAGCAGTGACAAACAATGTCAGCGGCAGTAGCAGCAGCAACAAAAACTTCATCGTTGTCTTTATGTGTCATTGAAAGAAAATATAACACAAATGAACACTGGAAAAGTTTTTGTTTCCACTACCACCATTACCACCACTATCTCGCAGTGCCGAAACCGGACGCGGTCACCACGACCATGGCGGACACCGTGCGACATGGGGGCGGCACTTCGTGCGATGAAACAAAGGAAAAATATTGATTTTGTCATTATCCATTTGTTTTTCCATTTAGAGACTGATTTTCTTTCTTCATTTTCCACCATCATTCTTCGGGATTGCGTTCATATTTTTTCTGTGTATTGTCCTTTTTTTTTACTCGCATCTAATGCTACTGACTACTTTTCGCTGGCATTATGCTTCATTGAGTTTGGAATGCTCTTTCAAACACATACAAACACCTATCGATGGTTAGCGTGAAGCGTGAGGTGAACCTAACGGTCATTTAAATAACAGTACGCCCAAGATGGTCATTTAAAATGGAACCGACTGTGTAAGCGCTTCAACAAGATCAAATGAAGGGGCCAAATGCCGCTGGCCCCACTAGTGGCCACCGTATCGCATTAGTGCAAGTGTTTCTAGCCGCATCAGAGCGATCAAACCAAACGAATGAGCGGATTAAAACAAAAACCCAAACACACACAGCATTTCGTACCGCTTAGCATGGTGCGTTATGTACACGACACGAATGGATCACCGACATCATCTCAAAATGGACACGACGAGCAGGGTGAGTCTTAAAAACTCATCCATAAACCAATATAATTTAACACACGGAAGGCCGAACCGAAAGACACACTATTACCGTTTGATATCCTTAAAAGGTTATACCGCATTTCTTGCCTCCCAGTTTGGCGTTTAGAAATGCACAGTTTGTTGGTTTTATGATTGGAGACATGTAACGCAACATTAAGCTACAAACAATGAACGTTTGCTACTTGAACTAGTAAGGTTATTCTAAAATCATATGATTAAAAACATATAATATAACAATTATCTAAAACCCACTGGTTTGCGGACCGCTTGCGCGCTCTAATTTTCACACAAAACAGGGGCTAAACAAGAACCATTTTTTTATTTTGTTCACTCACTTACTACTGGTTCGATAAGAAGCTGTTCAATTGAACAATTCTACCGCGTCATTTCGGTACTCTTAGCTGACCAAACATTGATTGTATGTAAAGCTGCACTCCTTACCGCTCGATAACATTTTTGGAAAATTTACTAGAAAATCATCACTTCGTCGACGCGCGGACTGGTTTGATTTATTTATATTCAAAGCATTGTTTACTCTTGGCCAACAAAATCTGTCACGCCCGGCTAAACTTATTTGCTTTCGAATCGCTAATGCTTCGCATCTACCGATAGTGATCTGCATGTCCGAGTGCTAGTGTTTGACTTTCGGGGACAAGAAAACGCCATTCTCCAGCTGTCAATTTTACACATTCTTCTGCTCTTACGGATGACCCTTTTGTTAAGTCTATTTCTTCCTTGAAAACTACTTACCATTGATAAGATCAGCCGACCGGTAAACAGCATCCCAGCCATATACAGCACAACTTTTCGGTACCTGCCGGCCTGTAGCTCGGTTATGCCCTGCCCATTCATTGCAGCAACCTTAGCCTGTCCTGCTACCGGACAACATGTCAACATGTCATTTTCTTTATCTCGAAATAATTTACTTTTGTAAATGTTTTACGACCGTTTGGGCAACTTTCACGCTCTTCACTTTGCGAATAATGGCTACGCTAGTTTCTGTGTTTTGCCAGCCTGTTATCTACAAGCTCAAGCGAAGGGTTTTATCCTCTTCCAAGTATTGCGTTTTGCTGCTCTTTTTTATTCTCTATCAGCTACTCTAGATACGGTCGATCCGTCCCGTTTCCCCTCGAGAATCCAAACTGCAACATCATCCTCTAAGTTGTGGGGAACGGATTTTTCTTTCAGAAAACTTTGCCGAAAAGTCTATCAATATCCATTTAGTAGCCCAAACTGTGCTGACCTTTTTCTTATACCGGGAAAATAAACGTAAGCCACATTAGACAGGATGCTAAGTGAGGATACGACCATACTCGAGAGAAACTGGACGGACAACATGTAGGACGTCGTAAGACAGTGGACATGCGAATCTATTAAGAAAATGTATGAACAATGTATAAGTTATGAGGACAAAGATGTTGCCGTACCGGACACACTGGACAACAGAATATGAGGACAAAGAAAACGGGGAAAACAGATTGCCCCATATTCTGGGCACGGGCACTGTGTGGCCGATGAGTCAATCAGTAAGACATGAACAAGGGTCAACTACTCCACATGCTGGTGTCATTGCGTTTTTACGACAAGTACCGGATCGGCCGGTCGACATAAGTAGGGTTGAATATCTTTGGCATCTGTCGCTCGTTAGGATGCTGGTGATAAGATTTTAATAAATTTTCTTGAATCTTACAGAAAATCTTCCTTTTCAACCTGCTGGGGAATATATGCTATATTCTTTGCTGAGATAAGGCGACAAATCGGGAAACATGTTTAAAAAAGGTTACCATATTCTGACTGGTCTGGTTGAAGATAGAAAGACAGAAAGAAAGTCAACTGGAAAACTACACAACCGCCTTATACTACTAAAACATCATATAAAACAAAGGAAAAAATGATAAAAAGGAAGAATAACACCTGCGTCTATGGTTTTTATCGAATGACTTCAACTTGCATAGCGTTTCCTTCAAAACGCTATGAATCCAATGTTTTGAAATTCAAGAAACGTTGTTTATTATGAACAAGCAAAAAAAAAAGGAAAATTTCTTCTTCTATCTGTGACTAATTTGTTTACTAAGAGCAAAAACGTCAATTAGTTAAATAAGGTAGGTCTTGGCGACTGTTTCAACGGACCGATCTTAAAGAAAAAATGTTAAAGATTTATTTTAGATTGTGTTTTAACAATCATGTACCGTTATTGTGTAAGTTGTCTATCTAAAATTAGCCACTTTTCAAAGATTCTTGTAAAATTTACGATAATGTCTTCTTCTGAATAGAAGAAACACTCTATGTCAGTAAAGGCAAATCAAAGTCATATTTTTAATTCGTTATCTATGTGTTGATTGGTGTACCCATAGACACTTTACTGCTGTACAATCGAACCGACTCACACTGTAAATACTGACCATAAATGTTCACTATCGCGTATCACATATATTTCTATTTCTATATTCATATACATATACATATATAACATAAAAATATTTGCAAATTCAAACTTACTAAACACTCCTTAAGTCTGTCTAGGATCTTCCAATACCAGAAGTTTTTTATACCAATGTATAAGCACTAAAAATAAATTAATTTTACATTGTGAGAACTTCTTTATACACCTTATGGTTTTCATTAATATTATTAATTCTATGAATAATATTGACTGTGTATAGGTATTTGAACGAAGGAAACTCAACAACTTACAAAAATACTCAATTTTAGTACTTATGACCAAAGGTTATAATAATTGCTTTCACCAACCAAATTCACAAACTGGTCATTTCGTCTTTTGTAGTATATCACCCGTTTTTCTTTATTTAATGTGCATTATCAGTAGGCTTCGTTTTTAGCTTGTTTTGCGTTTTTGCGTTACTGATATCTAATTTCATAAAAAAAAATCATTTTTTTTTTCACTTTTCGTTTTTGAAATACACACCCATCCCCTTTTCCAGAAGTTTTTCTCAGTTCCTTTTGCTATTTCAAAACAATCAATAACTATAGTTGAAAAAGTAGCGCCACATTTGTCAAGAAGTCCCACTTAATTGTTATAATGTCTAATAAATGGCAAATAACCATGTAAAACCTAATATTTCCATTAATTTTTAACCATCAATGAGATTATCACTAAAAACCGAGTGTTCCAACGGTAATGAGAAAATGCATGCAGCGATGGCTATGCGCAAAACTCAAAGCATTATCGCAAAGGTTCAGTTTTATAAGTCAGCTCCCTGAAGAGAAATACCGAACATCTCTACCTCTTGGTAACTGTGTGCAATAGTTACAACATTTATCGGTGCATCTCTGCATGCCGTTCCATGCCCATGTTCTTCCACTGGCTGCATCATGCCGCAGCAGTGGTAGTTTTACCGCACTTTCATATCGCGGAAATATGTATGTACATTTTAATACATGCCAAATCTGCTCGTGCGAATATTACAACCCACAACCGACCGACCACCGGCGTCCGACTTGCAAACGGCCGGTGCAATTGTTGCCGAACCGCAAAAACGATGCTCCCGCACACTGGATCAGCATGGAAAATCCGCGCCTGTTGGTTACTAAATCTCTACGCAAACCATGCGGGACCTCAAATGGTCAGCCTTACATACGCTTGCACGGAAGGATGCGGTGTGAGAAGATAATGTATTTCGATTTTTAACCAACCTTGCCCCGAGGTGCTTACAAGAAGCGCATCGGAGAAACGTAACAAGAGGAAGAACGTTATAAAACAAACAGAAGGGCTGTTTTGTTTGCTTTATTTTAATTTTATAATATTGTTTTATTTTTAACACTGCCAAGTAAATTATGCTTTCCGACTATTTTTCTTTTTTGTTCCAAAGGGCAACGATGAAACATGTACGAGATTTTTTTTTTGCCTTGCCTCGCACTCCTTCCAATCGCTAAAGAAACATTGCCCATTCATAACCACAATATAGTATTTTGCTTCGAGCCTTCGCTTGATTCATTTTTTTATTTTTTTTGCTTAGCTTGTTTTTATTATTTTCATACACTTTTGTTGTTGCTGTTTTGGTTTCTCTTTTTTTTTTCCAGAAAGGTTGTCTCACCATCGTCATCGATGCGATCGCACGATTGTAACA
>KB701648.1:5939-27034 GCA_000349165.1 Anopheles christyi | reverse complement strand
ATTTATTGCCATTGTCGTCATATTTAAAAGTATTTAACCTTTACGTTTCATTATTGTTGAAGACAAATGCATACTTCAACATTCATTTCGGTTCGTTTTAACCTGACATTATGTTTAGCACTATCCCCCCCTCTCTCTCTCTCTCTCTCTCTCTCTCTCTCTCTCTCTTATGCTCTCTTTCTGTCTCCCTTTCTCATCATCTCTCTTTCTCTCCACCTCTCGATAATGCTTTGTAGATGTTACGTTCCCGCAATACCGGCTCCAAACAAAAGGCAATCAAATGTCACTGCAAAGAACTATAGAATGATAAAAATCTGCATCGAATGCGGCTATCGTTTACTTCCAGCCGATCTTCTTCATCTTGCTGTTCTCAATGCTTTTGTTAGTTGTCAGAGGATCTACGTAGCTAGCAATCGGTCTGTCCGATGAATGCATTTGAATCGTCACTAGCAACTCAATTAACGAGTGGTGTTTGTCTTATAATCCGTCACTGTTGCTGGATGGATGGGTGGTTTATGGCATGTTGAACACGGTAATATCGAGCATTTGGTTCTGGTATCACGCAAGCAACGGTCTGTGGTTTTTAAAAAAAATCGCACAGTAGTATGTGCAGTATGTAGTAGCATTGCGACACCTGCAATAAGTGAAATATTTTCAGTTTGTTTTTTTCAGAAAGCGATTACGAATCAAGATGTGATGTGAATGTTAAAAGGTATGTCTAGTATCATGATTGTATGTAATGGAATGTGAGTGTATATGTGTGTAAATGCGTATGATAGCGAATGACTGTTATAAAAATAATATACTCACTTTAACGTAAATTGAAGATAATAAGATAAATAACTATGCAAAACACACTTAGTAATTAGGCTACTCTATGCGTTTTTTGTTTACTTTTGCCTTGTATAAGCATATTATTTGGTATAGACGTAGTGCTGACTTTTGTGCTTGTTTTCGAGATCCTAATACTGTACTGTATCATCAACATAAGCAGAGAACATAAGCAAAACAACATAAAAACTATCCAACAGAGTAAACACCTATTCGCCATGTTTCATTTCGTTCAATTAGAGCCTAAAACAGCAACCCATATAGCATGTTGCTCATGCCTAGACCATAATAGTGGTGGAAGGAAAGATATAATCTGTCTTGCTTATTGGAGTACAATTAATGAGCTTTCAGTATACAATGCCGCCACAAATGTGATAGTAGTAATAGTTTTTATGTTGTTTAGTGTAGTGATTGCAGCGGTTCGTAATATAATTTATTATGAATTATTTAGCTGTTCATATTTGCATTTAATTTCGTTGTGATCTACATGTCAACTTTACAGGAGGGCACTATTGCTGGCATCATATTTTAAGCAGGCGTGGTATCTAATAGTTTATTGCAGAAACAAGTATGAAAATACCGTTCGACTTCATTGCCCAAGAAAGGTGACGCTACATTGGTTTGTTGCGCTTGCATTTTTCTACTCCTTGTCAGGCAAGGTTGCTTAGAAACCAAAGTAACCTGTGATGGTTGATGCAACCACGATCAGTAGAATGCATAAACATACCAGAATAATGATCTTCTTCTGCTCAATTCGTACGGACGGCGTAGTTTGTTGATGAATCACGCACGAACAGGAGAATGTTACGAGAATGAGCATACCGGTCAGCACGAGAAAAGAAAGTTTAAGATAAAAGAAATAGAAACCAAAATTCCAAATTGATTTACTATGCTGAATTTATAAATAAGGAAACAGACAAATAACAATTTTAAGACAATGAAACAAAACCCCCTTTCTAACTAAAACAAAAAAAAAGTGTTTGAAACCGAGAAAAAAGATCTACATCGCACTACAACAAAATAATAATTGACACGCTTCTAAATAGTTGATCACACGTTATGTTCAGTGCGCGTATTTTGCTAGACAAACATTAGTTTATTTACATTCACCTAGTTATGTGAGGAGATACAGATTCGTATATTTTACAGTCGGCCTATACTAAACCTTGAAGGACTGTTGCTTCAAGGAAATTATCGTTTACTACATCCTTTACACAGGAGGAGATGTTCAAATTTATATCCTTAAATATGTTTAGCTTTACTCTGTACAAAACGGTTTGGCGAACTGGAATTACGTATTGTGCTAGTGCCACGTTGCTGACTGCTTTGTACACACACACTACAACCACTGCTAGCGCAATATTATAGTGCAAAAACGGTTCTTGTTTGGTTGTTTGCGCTATTCTAATCTAACCACGCTGGACCATCCGGATTTGATGTAACAAAATAAAAAGCAACAAATGTTTGTTAATAGTTACCTAATGGTGAAGCACGCGACATTTGATTTAACGCATGAAAGTAATCAAGTAATGCTGAATAAATTCCTAGCCCAATGTCGATCTTTCACAATTTAGTATTCAAAAATGTGGTTCACACTAAAAAACACTTATTTGGCTAGCGAAAGTTCAAAGACCGAAAATTACGTAAATATGAATACAAATAGCACTCGAGCACGAACCAACCGTGATTAATTGTAGATTCATCAACAAAATAAAAAAAGAAAAAAAACAAACAAACAAACAAACTACAACACAATTGTTTGATTAAATCCAGTTAAATGATGTGATGTTGTAAGAGTAGTGTTTGAGTGATGAAAAATGTTCACTATAAGTTGACAGTAATATGTGTTATGTACCTGTGACAATTTACATAAATTTTAAAATAGATAGACACTGTTGTGCTGAGGTGAGTAATATGACAAAAATGGAGCGCTTGAAGAGTTATGCCATTTCTAGATTGGTTGAGTTTCTATGTGGCATTTGGATTTCCCATCTAATGCTTTCCACGTTTCATTCCTTCTCTATTTGATTTGTTTTGATTGCAGAGCTATTTGATTGTTTTGTTTTTGTTCTTACATATTGGCTTTCAGGTTGGCTTCGAATCACTTCCACTCGACAACAGTCACTTGTACCTTTTATCAATCCATTCTTGTGTAATGGATTGTTCAGAATGGTTGCATTTCAAAGCGACGATAGTCATACCTTGCACCTAAAAGGCCTTCCATCCCACGATGTTGAAAAATGCAGATAGACGAATGGTGTTTAGTTGGCGAAAAATAGCGGGTCAAGAGAGAAACATGCTTAAAAGTTCTGTGCACAATAGAAATCTGTTTGACAATAGTCGCACACTTTCCAGAAGGATGAGCTCACCCGATAATGTTTGTGGAAGTATTTATCTTTTTGAGTGCGGTACAATCAAATCAGCAACTGCATAGCTGTATAAGCAGTTCGAAGTAATCCTGCTCGCCTTCTTGTCATTGTCATTGATGCTCAAATCATTACCACTTTCTAGTTGTACGCGTCATTTACGCTGTAAAGGTGTTAGGATTGCCACAGTTTGCTTTTTTTCACATTCGCCTTAAACAACGCCGATAGATCGAAGTTGTTTAATGTGTTACAACAAACTAAAAATGCATAAATGTTGGCGGTAGGAAATTTTAAATTGAACTGAAAATACTGCCCATGCACCGTTCATCATTGGTACACATACACACAAAATATGGTTGTATCATCGAAATTATGTTCTTGCTGTAGGCGAATGCTTGAGTGGTTCTCTTTTCTCTTTTAGCTTCCTAACGGAGGATATAAATAGTGGCTGACTTTATCTTGTAGGTAGGTATGGGTATGGCAAACATATCTTGTTCGATATTGCTCTAATGATAAACATAACCTACGAAGGAAATTGCAGTTATTCGGCTTCTGTTTTTCTTCCTCCTTTTCTCTCGTTTTTCTCGTTTGTTCTCTCTTTCTTGGATGAAGCATTTTTGGTCGTTTCTGTTGTTTTATTGCGTTGGAAATATCGCTAGTCTATGTTCGATTTCCAGAATGTGTTGGATGTATAACACGGATTTTGTT
Source organism: Anopheles christyi (assembly GCA_000349165.1). Taxonomy (NCBI): domain Eukaryota; kingdom Metazoa; phylum Arthropoda; class Insecta; order Diptera; family Culicidae; genus Anopheles; species Anopheles christyi. The sequence goes on along the minus strand of KB701648.1, from coordinate 23,129 downwards.
GTTCTCAGATAATTCAACCGCATCACCGCAATGTTTCATGCCTTCTTTGTAATGCGGAATCCGTCCATCAATTTCATCTTAGTTTTTCTTTTACATGAAGTAGCTACTAACGTAGGATGCAACAATCAGCCCGAGCACGGTCAAACAGATCAGGATCATAATCTTCTTCTGCAGAGATGGAAGTGCAATACATCAGCCAACGTCATTAAAGGTGTTCAGTGTGTGATTTTGTGTGTTTTTTTATGATTGGTGAAGAGAGAGAGAAACAATTTAATTTAGTGATATACATTGTATTACATGCTAGCATATATATAACGACTGTACCCCAGATAAAATAAATACATTAAAAAAATAATAATTGAATAACGGTTATTTGAACACATTGCACAACTAATAGTGATATAAATTAATAAATAAAACGCAAGAAAATGTTAAACATTCCAAATTTTAAAATGCATGATGGTAGTCCGAAAGTAAGTGTACATTGTACGAAAGTGTAAAATGTACACTTACGAAAGTACAAGTTAGAATTAAAAATTTAAAATATATAAAATCCAACCTCGCTAAAGCTTTACTCTTAACTGTATAGAGTAGGTTATACCCACAGACAACTTAATTTATGTTTTGAAAATATTTTAAGTTTTCGATGTTCAACACAGTGCATCCTTTATGTCTAAAAGCATCGTTATGAAACAATACCAGATCAGTCATGATAAAAAAAAACACTCACACACTATATATTACAATCGAAATAACAAGCTACATCATGCACTTTTCCACACCACCATTCATACTTCGAAAATACTGTACAAAAAATAAAAAATAAACACACACGTAATCTTAATAGATTTAAAAAAGCACTTTTTTTATTATAGTGTTATTGTATATTGTTCGCTTATATTGTTCATCATTTATCACTCGACTACCGGGAGCAGTATATGAATTTCGCAGACACTATCAACAATCATAATGAATTTTCTTAGTCAGAATAAAAAAAAAACTTCTCAACCATTCATTTCAACGACTATCACGCAAGCCTTAGAACCAGGTGTTCCGATCTTGATTTACAATTGCTTACTAAAAAAAAGATTAATGACAATAAATAAAATAGCTACTTGCATTTTAACATAACTGAACTGAACCAATACCCTACAATACCCTCATCATTCATATAATTCTACATATTTCTGACACGAGGCCAGAATTAACTAAAAAATTGCATTACAATATGTTAGGCAGACATTTACACACCTTCATATTTTCACTAGCACAAGTAAATGCGAAAAGTTTGTTTGTAATTGTAAGGCCTTAACCCATTTCCTATTTATTCATTTTTGAACAAATCACGAATAACAATAAAGTGGAGCGACACTTCTTTCGCGTGAGTTAGACTATAGGTTATTTAATTGTAAAGTGTCCTTTTTCGTAATTCGGCTTTCGAGTTTAAAACGAAATGCAAATTAACGATAGGCAATGTTCTGCATACGATAACAACCGGTGTGCTGACGTTGATAAGGATAATTATCCAACGGTCTGATCATGAACGGGTTGAACGGTCATGAATATATATAGTACGTTTACGAATGGTATTTTAATTTCGTTAAATCTAAGATAGATTAAAGAAGGAAAATAAGTAACAAAATGACAATCGTTACTAAGAGGCAAACCGCTATCATTATTTTTTTCTGGAAAACAAAGAAAAAAGAAAAAAAGAAACTGAATGAGCAACTCTATTTACTACAAAACTTTAATTTATTTATCCCAAAACCATTTTAATTACTATAAAAAAATTTGAAAAATAAAATAATCGCATCGTTATGTGACGGATAAGGCATGCGTGACTGTTATTTTCATGCTATATAGCAATGTGTCAATTGTTAAGCGTATTATTTTTATTTTATTTTTCGTTTGTTGATTTGAATGTAGGGCGACAAAAACGCGATACTGCAACAATAAACAATTCAAGAGATGCAGAGATGGTTTACTTTATCGTCTCTTCAAATTAATTTTCAACGTTAATCGGCTATTGTTAAAAACGTTTAGATTCAAATGGTTTTCCACAAATGAAAAGCGTGGAAAATATGTCTAAAATATCGTTTGCAACCTTCAGTGTTGCATTATGTTTCGACTTAATTACAACATTTATATTTTGTTTACATGCCTCATTTTCTGCATTTTATATTGTTTTTTTTTTACAAAATTTATAACATTGTAAACCTGCCTCATTTTCTGTACTTTCTTTCCATTTATACTTCAAGTTATTTCCAAACACGCATCCGTAATAGCAATTGCATTCCACGAAAACATACCAATGGGCAAGTATGAACCCGTCAATCTCCGTTGTAGCAGCTTATCGTCGTTCTTTAATTTACTTCAATTTTCTTCAGTGTGTTTGTGTTTACGTTTATTACGTTAGGTAGATTGCCAAGAACACAACTAATATAATGATAGCTATAAGAACACAAATAGCGATCCAGATTTTTTTCTGCAATACAATAACAAAGGAAACAGAAATAAATAAATAAGGAAAAGTCAATAACAACATATAGATTTTTTCAACATAAGTTATTTTCAACAAGGTGCACGTTGTTCATGCACACCATGAAGGTCAATGTTGATTTGCATATATGAAGGTCTGTGAAATATAATGACAAACCCATTCGCACAACACAATACATAAAAAAGCACACAAAACACATTTTTCGCGAAGCAAAGTAGAAAAAATGTACATGATTGACTTGTATAACTATAACAAAAATAATACTCAATTTTCTTGGGATTCATAATACATTTAAACCATTTTTTTTTATTTCTTACCAACAAGAAGACAAGAAAAGTCATTTTCAACAAATGCGAAACGTGGACAACAAACACAAACATTTGTACATGAATTAATAACCAAAAATATTATAAATACTAACACTGTTCGTACCGGTGGATAAACAAACATGAATATTCCTCACACTATAAAGGCGTGGCTTGAGTATATCTCACATGAAAGCAAATATTGTAGTTTAGGTTGGTGTCAGTGCTCGGTCGTATACGACTTTTTGTATGGGATTGGTCGTACGACCAAAACTGCCATCCGATTTTATCTGTCAAATCCCATACAAAAATTTGAAAAGTCCTATGACCAAAGTCGTATACGACCTAGCAATGACACCAGCCTTAACATTGGTCAGACGCTGTTCAAGTACCTTGGAATTGTCAAGCATTCATAATTTTTCAAAAGCAGGATCAGTTTTTCAAATTGTTAGTCGATAAAAACCTAACATTCAATTAGTATCAGGAATCCATTTTTCACTTGAACTTTTGTATTTTTGTTATTGTTGTTATTCTAATGCTGGTATATTTAAAATGTTGAATTCAGGGCCAGTGATGACGACATTGTGGAATTTAATTGTTAATGATTCTATTTAAAGATTATTAGTAATAATCATTTCATTAGTTTCAGGAAAGTGTTCCAATGAGATCCAAGCGGTAGTGAACCGTGGCTTAGGAAACATACCTTTCTGGCTTTGGCCATATACTTGACGGCTTGGACCAAATCTTGTTGGCCCGTTGTAATGTAGTCCCGACTGTTTTCCACATGATACTCAATTCGGTCCACCATTTCACCCTTTCGTCCAAAGATGTAACAGGTCCACCATTTTCAGATCGAGCAACAGCAGCGCGATGCAAATTTGTCGTGGAACATGACAAGATACCCATGCCATAGTAAGGATCGGGTAATTGCACACGTTCAGAAAAGACGTCATTTGGGGTCGGCGTCCGTTGGTGCCAAGTTTGATTCAGGTTGGTAACGTTGCGGTAGGGTTCGTATATGTTATCGAATGTCAGGAGCAAGTCCCACGAGGATTTGGATTTGGTACGTTGTGAAAAAGGAATTTGGAATGGGGAGAGGGGATTTTTCGTGCGGTATGGTTGGTGAGGGGATGTGTCAGTAGTTAAACAATCAACGATATAAGCGTGGTAAGAACCATAGCGGGAAGTAGAAGTACAGTTACCGAAAGTCACCCCAAAAGCGGTTGCGGATGCATTGTCGTTGGTCACGTTTTGATCCCCAGTTTTCCACGGAGAAGACAATCTCGGCAAAACCCGCAAAGGGAGAAGATCAAAGACATCATTGTAGCAAAGAAAGAGTTAGCAGGGTTTTATAAACAATAGCAGTTAGACCAAAGCCAAGGATTAGTCGATAGTAAAAAGAGTATAAGGCAACCAATAGTCCGTCCACAACAGCACAAGAAGTTTGTTAAAATGAGATATGACATACAAATCAATAAAAATCCATCATTAAGTACCATGCCATTTTCAATAAACCGTCATACAAACGATATGTTGAAGTGAAAGAATATTTAAGTGTCGTATTCAGCGGAACAGTTTTGTAAATTAAAATATGTTTTTATCCAAAACCATTTATCATTAAAAATATCAATTGTTTATAACCCATTCGCAATCACACATAATCACGCATTCATTGCAATTATTTTCAACAAGTAAACAACAATTTAAATAACGAAAATATAACATAGCAATGCATTAATCAAGCTCATATATTACAGCAAGCAACAGAAGGAAGTTAATTGTTACATAGTATTTATATTTATAGTCATAAGGAAGTAGAACAATAATTTTCACACAGATATAGTTTCCACCATGCACAATAAAGCATTAATTTTAATGTGATATTTTATTTTGCAAACATAAAACCGAAATTAAAAAACCCATCTCCCCAGTTACATTTACATATATTATAAATATTAGTATATAAATATTAGTAAAGGAATTAATGGATGGAGGGTTTGTAGGAGATCGAGAAATTTAATGGCACATGGCACATTTTTCATGGCGTGTGACATACGAAACGAGGTCAAGGATTTTATAAATGGATGAAAAGAAAAAAAAAAGAAAAAACACACAATTAGCAATAAAGGCTATAGGTTTACTCACCCGGCGGGCTTTGCTTTGATATTTAAGCGCTTTCTTTGTGTCTTGTGTCGCTGTTTGAACATAATCCATTGCATGTTCGACGTGATATTCTATACGATCAATCATTTCACCCTAAAGAAGAAGGAGGTAGTATTTTTGCATGATATTTTTCTTCACGAACTTATCATAGCCATTAAACTTTTGTTAAAAAAAATTGTACTACAAGAGTGATACAAGTGATGGGTTGCATATTGCTCAGTATACTGATATGTTGTTTTTACTGATCACACGTGAACACACTCAGCAACGCTGGATGTGCGTACGGGATTTACGTTGTATGAAGTACGTGATGGTTTTAATCCATGAAATTCAAATAAGCATTTAAAATGAACTAAATATGTTAGTCCACTAGATACAAAAGGATTTATAGTTCATACATACACACATACAAAAAGTGCGTTATGATTAGGCGATGAAAGGCAAATATATCGAGCAAGTGTTCTGAGATTCATACAAAAGTACAACACAGGATTCCAGTCCCAATACATATATAGTGTAAACAACATTAACATAGACGTTTTCAACGCAATTAGAAAAGCATTTTTACATGATTTAGTTTTATTGGACAGTGAACGATTACACATGAAACAGGTAGGAAGAGAATAGAAAGATACATAAATTTACAACCATCCACCTATCATGTGCATTACGTAGTAATACAAAACAAACACAGAAACAGATAAACGAATCTGTTACGAAATCGGAATAATAAAATCGTTCAATAAGCTGTGATGTTATATTAAATATGATTGAAATCGTAACATTATATTCTATCAATTAGCTTCTGACAAATCAGATCGGCTATAAAAAATGTGTTATTATTCATATAATCTGTCCTAAAACGAAGAACTATTCGTCGATGTTACTCGGGCGTATTTTGGATAGTTCCGCTAACAGTATCTCGATTCGTAGCTAGCTTGTTTTATTTAATAATTCTAGCAGCTCCTTAGCCTCCAAAGTAGCGCTTGAGGATCAACGCAAAGTCCTTATGTCATCTGGTACACTGAGTGTACTAGTTTAACCAGCATCTGGCATGATGTCAATCTGCATCTGAAAGCTGTATTCAGCAACACCATGGAACCGATTTAAAGTGCCATGGTATTGGAACAGCTATCAGGCAATTAATAACTCTTTAAATTACAACACATAAGTAATATTATTATAAGTAATATAGTAAAATTCTCTAACTTAATCGACTTAATTTGAAAGAAAGAATAATTATAGTAAAATAGAAAACAAAAACATTGTTTTAAACCCATGCTTGGTATGACTCGTAGTTGAAATCAATAATAAATATATGCTCACAAACTAATACTGATGAACTCATTGTCATATCACCACTCAAATTCTGTATGTAATAAGCAAAAACGACATTTTCTTTCAAATTGAGAATAGCCAAGTATGTAATGAATTCCTACAGGCGTTTATAACTAAAAAAAAACAATAAAAAACGAATGTGGTGAAGAAATGTTGCTCACAAGTAAATGTGCTGTTAATGAATAACTCGAAGCATAAATAATGTATACTATTAGAGCAAGAAGGAGGAACGAATTGGATGTGATCTTTAATGCACAATTAAAAGGTGTTCTATGGGTGTATTAAAAAATACAATTGATCTTGAGCTATTGCCACTCAATTCAATGCTAGAAACTCAAGTCATATTCTATGGAATATTATGCCTGTCCCAGGACCTTTTCTGTTACAATGCGTCATACTTGGGGTGAAGAAGAATGGATGATATGTCTTTACACTCCTAAAGATGCTTCTTCGACAAGTTACACGCATAAACGAGCAGGGAATAAACAAGCCATGCATGTAAACTATCAACCTTACCTGACTTTCGACCAACATAGCCATATCCATGAACATATCATGCAGTTCCCTAATTGAATTTTCCAATTTTATAATATCCGCATGTCGAGCTTCGATATCCGCCAATGTTTGCTTGGCTTGCTGAGTCTCCATGATGATCTACATATTACAAGGAAAGTAAGTAAAAAAATAAGAGAAAAGCATTAAGCACTGCACATTGCTCAGTACACTCATGCGCTGCACAAATTGTGTGGTTTACCCCCTGCGTGAAGACAGCTGAGTTTCCTTGCTCTAACATTTCCTCAAGTTCTTCGTTTGTTGTTGCTCTACCCGCTGCAAATAAACGGTTTAAGACATTTGATTAGCAAAAAAGTATCTTACTAAGTGAAGTTGTGACTAACTAATTTCCAGTTGTCGTTGTATTCTTCCTTTGCATCGCTCTCGGTAGTCAGTCTGGGTCCGGTTGTATTCCGTCATGACCTCGACAAATTTGCGCGAAAGAGCCGAATGTTGCGTTTTTCGTATCCTCAGATCAGCATTCGACTTGCTCTGCTGCTCTTCCTGTTCAATGTTTTGCTCGATTCCCTAATTGAAATGATTTTTGTTTCATAACTCTTTGGCGATTTCCTTTATCGTACAATACAGACGATATATCACTTACCTTAAGCTTCCCTCTTACTCTGTTGGCAGTTTTTTTTATATCGGCCATAAGGTCTTCGAGTTCCTGTTTAGTTTCTGAAATAAAATATGGCATGAATGAAAAACAATCAATGTTTAACACAACTACAAAAATTATGATCACTTACTCTCGTCCGACTGTGGGGCCGATAGGATGGCACTGTGTTTTTTCTTAACTTCTTCGACATTAGCCTGAATCTTGTCGATCATCATCCGTATCTCTTCCACCTCTTTAAAGAAATCTTCCATGAAGCTGCCCTCCACCGGAACAGCGACATCTTCGGGCATATCCTCATCATCGCTCTGTGCCTATAATAGTGCAGGTGAGAAAAAGTAAATGCAGAACCAGATATTAATTGTTGTACATGGATTTTTTTTATCATATACTCTTTAGCTTTTGACTTCTTATTACCCACTTTAAATTAAAAGAAGATTTATATATTTTATTTATTTATTAATAATAATTAATATTAAATATGTAAACAGAGATATATCATCATGTAATAAAACACATAACTATGACAAAAAAACATTTGGTTTCATTACACTGCTTCATACTATCAAATCACTTGCCTATATTAACCAGAACTGCTGTGTTTAGCACCACCATACCATACAGTACAATAATACCAAGCTGTTATTCTATTTTTTTTAAATGTCATATATCCGTTTGATTTCGAAACCATTTCGTAATCTCTTGTACACCGATTCTAAAGCAATGCTTATAACTGGTGGCAAGTGCAACAACTGATTCAGATTTAGACTTAAAATTTATTTCGGTTGTCTTGAAATAGTTTAAGAACGAAAGCTTCAGAATAAAACATAATAAATTTTCAGTATAAAAAAGCATAGCTCTATCTAAGTACATCTAATTACCAAAACGATATCGTGCTTTGCTGCCGGACATGCGAGAACATTTGAAAACTCTTTCTTACCTCCATCGTATCAGCAGTACCATTGTTGAAATGTTAAACTTTTTGCAACAATACCTTAATGAATATCAATATCTCCTGAAATCCGTTTGCCTTGTACATAATATCACCGGTTTTACTTTTCGGTGCCGCACCCTTAGTATGCAAAGTGCAATAATCATGCGATTATAGTCTATGTGCGGCCGATATATACATTAACATACAGTCTCCATCCCCTAGAGCCTTTGCCGACGCCCACACAATAAGCAGCGTGCGTGATGGTGTTCGTCCGAGCTGGGAACCACGCAATGCGATCTATGAGAAGACTGCTTTCATTGTTCCCAACCTTCAAAGAGTCATGCGCGCTAACGATTTGAAAAACAGAGCGTGGGAGCGGGAGGATGGTGGTCAAAAGAGAGCAAACTGAGCTTCTGGATCCAAATGTCAAAGCGCTTTACCGCCTTATGTTGCTGCTTTTATTTAAAAAAAAAAAAACTCCCTATGGTTAAGCTACGAAAAGTCTCCATCAATAAAGCTTCTATTGTGCGATTTTGTTTAACTTTTTTGTGCATCATTTTGAACAATTTTGGCTGCTGCATAGTGAATACCAACAAATGAATTAAACATTCGATGATACATAGAATTAAATTCATATTTCCACATTTAAAAGTTCTCCTATGCAGGGCAGTGACCTGTTAATTTTTCACACCAAATCAGCTCTTTTTTTGAGAAATGGCAAATTCATTCACCTATTGTATTAACAAATACATTTGGTTCATTACATTTGGTAAAGCCGAGTTGAAAAACCTAACATTATCAACGACCTCACAAAATAAGGTGTTGTCCATTCTTTCAAGAGCATTGGTCTAGTTTTGACAAAGCAAATGAGCCATGATATCCTTTAAATGCATCATCGATGACGTCAATATCAGATAATATCTGTTAGCGGTACAGGACTTGATTTTATGACGTCGATTGTGGCACTTGATTTTGTTCATAGCAGCTTTTCTGGCCATATCAACCATATAATCTACATCCCACATACGTTACTTCTCATTACTGTTGTATTTTATAAATAAATTTTTTCTTTATTTATTAACACTGTATGTGGCATTTCAGCTTGTATTGCAGTTTCTTCAAGTGCTAAGCATATATGGCTCATTACATTAATCCTAGAAGATTTTTGCAATTTTGCATATACACTCATAGAGCGAATGATATTGCCAAAAGTCAAAATGTCTGTAATAAAACCAACATCAACAACATATACACTCTTAGGGTAACTTACAACAACAATAAACATTTAGGAACATTCAAAATTAATTGGTTGTTTCTATTTTCACAAGACCAATAAAATATATTTTGTGCAGAGCACCAGGCGTCTCCATTAAGGGAGGAAAATTAACAATAAATTTCACATTACAAACAATTAGTAAAAATCTCAACATTTGTTCAATTTTTTAAACCTGCATGTGCAACATGAGCTAGGGGCGGATTGTGAGTTCTGGTCGGTCAGCGATTACATTGTTTTAACCTTGTTGTATTTTTCATTCAGTGAAATGTGACACGGAGGGGTCTCATTGAAAAGATAACGATAAAACATCCTATAAATAGTTGACATACAAACCTCTTCATCGTACCAATTCATCGTCTTGGCCCGTTGCCAGTGTAATTAATCCGAAACAAAAATTTTTAAGATCAGCTTAATATTTTATAAGCTACACCTACACCTATTAACCAGGACATTGACCTTAAAATATACCAATATGCGTAGATATATCAGATGCAATTTTATAGCGAACAAGTAACAAGAAATAATCATCTCGCAGGCAAAACAAGTGCGGCTGCATCGTCTGGTATCAACAAGAAGAGTGAATAGATTTCATTCTTCTGGTGAGGGCAGTCTTCTTTCCGTAGTATAATGCCGGAAATTGCACGACCGATCGTAGTAAATAAGCAAAAATTCCTGGAATTCGGTCACCTACGTCATACATCTATATCAAAACAAGAGAATGCGATCAACTTATCTTGTGACCATGAATTGATTGGAGCACCATATTCGATTACACATAAGGCCAATAGTAAACTGAACAATTGGAATGAAACATATTTTGCAGCGGTAGTTATATAAATTTTTTTAATTTTGTTTTTTTATTGTTTTCCGTTCCAGGTTTATATAGACTAGGACTTTATGTTTTTAATTTGGTCGAAATGATGGATGGCGAATTCTATAGACGCACGCAAGTCCGCACCCATAGATGGTAATTGCTGAATATTATGCGTTGTGTTTTTTAATTGTCAAATCGAATCGTCAAATTAAACTCTGTTTCAATATGAATTATTTTTGTAATTTATGTCTTTATGCAGCCACAAACTATTGCTTTCCATTATCCACTCTTATTTAGCCGGTGTCGTTACTGCATATAAAAATTTCAATTTGAAAGCCGTAGAAAGTGACAGACGGCTGCGTCGTTGCAACGAACGACGCATGAGCGATTACCACTTAGCGTTTTATGGACCTTGTGCATTACTTATATTTTGCAACATAACAGGGGTTCAAATCAAATGAAGGAATAATCCCCAATATGATTGCATGCTTCCATAGCAAGGTGGAAATGTTCCACTAACATTAGGGTTTTTAACATTCTAGCAAGTGGGTGGATCAAGTATTAAATTATTTGAATTCTGATTTTTACATTTCTTTTCTTTTAAGACATCTGCTTCTGATGTCTCCTTACTTATCAATTTCGACGACAATTTGACTGATTTTGAAAAGCTTTCTCTTTCAACCATAAAACAAACCCATTCCTTTACGTGATGGTTGTTTGGAGAACAGTACCTACCAACAGCATTCAAAACTGCAAGCAAGGGAAAAGCTCGAACGCAGTCTGATTACGTCTTGCACAGAGTCCCACGTGACATGACGCGTTACCCTCTAAATCTTCTTACTTACAAACTGCACTGATAGTCCAATGCAAACATAAACATAAAGCATGGAACTTGTATATGTTTGTGTGTATATGAGAAACATAGAGATAGAGATAGAAAGAGAGAGAGAGAGAGATAGAAGGGAAAAAAGAAGGGGATAGGGGGCAGAGAGAGAAATAAAAAGAGAGAGGCAGCGCGAGAGAGAAAACAGTAGGAAGACAAAGAGATGTATCCAATGTCATATAGCAAAACTGAGAGTATTTCAGTGTGCAAGTAGTTCCACCTTTTAAATTAACCTTTTAACCAAGTGGTCAACCTCCTGCGATTTGCAGTTCACATTCACTTAGGAAAAAGTAAGCAGCAACAACCCATCGGTTTTTTTTGCCATCAATGATTTGTATCGATGGCCTTAAAACGGTATCTTGACACGTACATCGATACGTCAGCAACACCCCGACTAATAAAGTAGGCTCACGATGGAAATGCGCATGATCGCTGACGCGGATGAGTGTTGCAGACCAATTTCTGCACACAAACACTGTTACAAACTCTGTAGAACTCCGTATTTCCTCCTGCGGATCCAAAACGCATTGCGGTATTCCTAACACCGAAAGGAACTGGAAACATTATCCTTATAGTTAGGAAAGGACGCATAGTATACGTCACGATAACCGTCCTTTGGCTTGTTCTTTCATAGCCGAGAAAGGGTATCTTTTTGGTGAAACCTTTTTCCAAAATTCGTTTGACTAACATCCAATCCAATGTTATGTTATTCCACTATCTTCGATTTAAAAAAACAAAAAGTTTTTGTGATTAAGTGGAAGGAAAAAAGTTTAACTGTTGTACTTTTATTAAAACATCATCTGTTATATTCTACGAAATTCGAGATATTACACTATGTTCGCCTTTTATCATTGTTCAGTTTTTGGAATTTCAAAAAGGTGTTCAATTTGAGTTCACATTGCACTTCGCCTCACGTTGGCCCCCTCACCCCCTTCACTATACCATAACCAATAGCTTAGTTTTTTTTACTTCGATGAAAAACACAAATAAATCATTTAACAGCTTCACTTCGCAACGAGAAGACGTAGGATTGTAGAGGAACAATCTGGCGAGAAGAGTGCGAATCACATCAAGGGCATCAGTAAGGTCGTTCGCCTGTGTATGGAACACATGTGGCACAGGAAAGCCCATACGTAAGTTCTCGCTATTATGTGGAGGGTGTGTTTAACGTTAACACTCATTTGAACGCCTCTTTTTGGTAGCCAATTCCAAACGATGGTATTTTATTGATTCAAGCCTCTTTCAAAAACTGCAATAGCACTAACACCCTACTATGTGCAATACAGAGATTCAAACGATTAGTAAAATATCTCCCAACTCCCAACAGGCTCCCACAGCAAAAACGTATCTCACAAGCAATAGTCAATGCGTGTGTTTTCCCGAATAAATGTATACTTAATTTTAATTAATGTCAAGAATCAGTCAGTCGTTCGCTCTAAGCTTTGGCGTTGCCTGTCCTATAATACTCACTCACAAGATGTGTGATTTATCGGACAAACTGTTGATACGGCATGCACAAATGCATGGAGTGTTTTATTTTGATACCACGGTTAACTCACTACACGCATGGTTCAGGCCGTGGACGCTTATCGCGCTTGTCGGTACTCGCTTTCTATCAGAAATGTTTGTTTGTACCATGTGGGTCGTGTGGGACGCCCATGCAACTGTTTGTTTGGTTTGACTTATTAAAAAAAAAAACTCACAAATTATACACTTAAAAATGCTGTTTGAGTACTGAGTACAAAACTTTCTTTAGTTCTATAGCACTGCTCCCCGCCCCGGGTTTATACAGCCGTGACTCATCGCTCAGACATCGCTGGTTAAGATATTGCTCTACGAAAGGGAAACACGACACATCGCTTTACACAGCGTAATTTGTGTAATGCATTTAACTGAATGCCAAACCATGTGCCAAACAAGACAAACAACCTGCTCGCATGGGATGAGTTTGAAAGTATACCATAAAGGAGCTCAGTACACTATGATGGAGTCAATACACTTCAAACTATCAACTATATTCGAAAGCTTGACGGCCATGAACATGCAAAATAAAAAAAAGCTTCCGTTTGCCAAATGAGTATAATTTAACTGGAAATAGCTTCAGCTCCACTGTTATTTCTATTGATCAACTTTTGGTAGGAGAAGCAAAGCAGCTGATGAATGAATCATCGTCACAGCTTTGTCGCCACTAAAGTATGTGCGTTTGTATTTTATGCGAGAAGATGCTGACATCAACAGTTAGTCATTGTGTGTCAAATGAATGTTTCATCTATCGATGTAGCGTGCGATCTTTAATACATAATAAGAAATAAGCATGAACAATATTCAAACGCTTGGTATTTTCCGTATCTAAAGATATGTGACATATTCAACAACTTTTTGTTTTCCTTAGACGTAACATAAATTGTTTAAAAACTGCATGCATGCACAACTACATTTTAAATTGCATTTACTTACCTTCCAATGGCATTTTTTATACAATACACAGTTCATGCCAAGGATTAATAAAGCGATAGAAAACTAAACCTTTTTCATTAACTCAAACATCAAGCATATTAAATAAATGCACAGGAATGAATCTCATTGACAACAGCATCTGTGATAAGATTTTACTTGAAAATTTGGTTTCTGCTTTATCTTAACCCCCAATGAAAATCAAAATAAATTGAATGGTTTTAAGCCTGTACCATACAACACATGAACAAAACAGGCAATAAAGTTTAAATGAGAATGAAAAATCGTTTACATAAAACCGAGTGAACTAACCTCTATATCCTTTAGATTTTGTATTCACATTGTACAATAGAGTGGTGATGGTGGATTTTATTTAAATCATTTATGTTTCCATTAGATTGCACAACAAAACACATCCACAAAACCACAAACGATTACACACATTCAGATGGACACGATAGCAGGAAGATGATTCATATTTGGTGGTGGTTGATGGTTCATTTTGCAGTACAGGTAGAAGTGGTAGTAGTAGGAGTAGTAGTAGTAGTAGAAGTGGTAGTAGCAGTAGTAGTAGTATTAGTAGTAGTAATAGTAGTAGTAGTAATAGTAGTAGTAGTAGTAGTAGTAGTATTAGTAGTAGTAGTAGTTACAGTAGTGGTAGAGAAGGTAGTTGTTGCAAATATGATGATGATGTAGGTGTAAGTAGTAGAAATAGAAGAATACAGAAAAGTCATATAAGTAAAAAATAAAAAAATACATTTATTTGTACATTTATTTACAACAATCATGATATAAGGATAGTTAAAAATCATAGCTGGTTCTATTATTAAGCAAACAGACTCAAACAAAATAATACGATAAAAACTACACTTAATGGGATGTTTGTTTTGGCAATACTATTTAAACATGACATTTGATGCAATTGAGAGAAATACAGCTAAATGTGGTAGCTTGGAAATTACGATATTGTTATCATAGGTGCTTAATAGGTAAATGTCAATCTAACGTGGTTTCCAGTATCGTTCTGGATAACTTTTCGTTCCAAATATCGAAGTTTCCCTTATCCATGATTTACCAGAAAGAACAAGCATCTTTGGGCAGCCCAGTGGTGCAATGGAAGGGCTCCCTTAAATTTTACGGAAGAACTTAAATTTTCAACCAGACTGTCTCCGCGCAGCAAGGACTGACTATCCAGCTACTCGGTTAAGTAAAATATAAGGGTAAGGGCCGGCATGTCCGCCTAGGTCGTTCACACAAAAAAAAAAGATGAAGAAGCAAATTTCATGTTTTGTAGCATAATTATAGCACAGCTAGCTCATAGTCATGATCTTACATTTGATTGGATTAAATTTCATGGGTAAGTCTACACATGCCGACTTACAAATATTTGTTTAAACGACAACTTACATTTAAACACCGACTCAGACATAACGTTTCGTTACACATAAAACAACACAAATATACAACATTTAAATACACATACATTCACATGAAACATACATACACATGTATACATATATGAAACCATTTACTAGCCAAAACCAAATACTAGCTAACACAACGCGTATCTTTTCTGTACGTTCTACCAATCGAACCTATACAGGGCATAATAGACTAATTTATGAAATGGGTCTATTTTCAACTGTTACTGCTATTAGTTGCTCAATTTCCTTTTCAGGCATCTGTTGCCGGAAAGATAACCAGTGCAACGATCATTTTATACTAATCTCTGCTGTCGGCATTCGCTAATTGCATTTGGTCTTTATGCAATCATTCCTAACGTTACATCAGATCGCACGTTAGCTATGCATGAAGAAAACAGTCCCGTATTTGCTTGTTATTTGCTAGTTAGTATAAGTTGTGTGCTGTTAGTTGTTGAATGTGCTTTTTTTGTCAGACTGCCACCTCTGTTTTCTCCGAAAGCATTCCTTTTCCAACGATCATCTGCATACCAACTTCTTCCGTTCAGTGAGGATCTACGTTCCCATCCAATAGTGGGGAAACATAGGTCCCGCCGCTTCATTGCGTTCATTAATTTCGCATAATACAATTCATACACTTTATGCAGCATTTTCGGTTCTTACGCATACGCACAAATACACAAAGATGCGAATCGCAGTTGATGCTATTCCTCCCCATGTGGAAAGCAAAATTTTCACACTCTTCTTTGATTACTTTTTATTTCTCTCTTCTCTTTCTCTCCCTTTTAAATGTTGTGGCAGCTTTATATTTTGTAGCAGTTTTTCTTTCAGTACCAAATCTAACATGGAAACAGCGGAAATCCCTGCGCAGTCGCAATGAAAACGCGAAGAAAAAAGTGTGAAGAGCTTTTCTAGTGTGACTTCCCCTTTTATTAAAAATTTCTGTGTCTCTATCCGTTTGATTTTTATTTTTCCCTTTTCGTTGAGCCCTCGATCTCTCCACTCCGCTTTCTCTCTATCTCTCTCTGTCTCTGTCTCTCTTTCTCTATTTCTCATTCTCTCTTTCTCATTCTCACTCTATGTCATTCTCATTGTTTCATACATTCCCATTTAATGACGTTTTTCAGTAGTCGTACCTTTTTTTTCTTTTCACAGCGAGATAAAAAAGCAAACAGTCTACCCGATTTCCTTTTTAAATTGTCTGTTTTCCTTCTATTGCAATTTTTTTTGTTACATTTTGTTGATGATAGATCAAAATATACAGATTTATGTCCAATCCAGGGAAGCTAGCGTTTTTCCATGCATCGCCGATAGCCTAAGCAATGGATTTGCCAACATTATTCACGCTTAGCCTGCCAATACATTTATTATTTCATACGTTATTAGAACATGGTCTACCAACCTGTCTTCTACACACTAAAGGCTATTGTTGGTACAATTTTAGATATGCCACAGAAAAAATTAAAAAATGGTAAATAAAAAGCACGTTTTATCACTCCATTTTGTTTCTCAACGCCATTTCATTCATAACTGAAAAGACAATTGATATGCCAACACAAACAAATGTAAGCACTGTACGAATCTCGATTTTCATTCATGAAATAGTGTACAATCAAATACACGCTTCCTGTGCTTGTCAATTACATCTAGAGAAAGAGACGAGCCACTGTGCGCGTGAGAGCAACTTGATCCTACGATCCTGGCACCGGTAAGGATATTAGAGTAGTTCACATTCACATTGATCCACCGGTTAGCTATTCACCTTTAGTGGATATGACTGTCAAGCTGGGCCTATGAGGAAATGGTAATACCAGTTTTTATTCCTAAATGATGCCAATATTACATCCTTTAAAAATGTATAACGAGCTAAATACTAAAGCTTAATAGATAAATACAGATAGAGAGACAGAGAGACAGAGATATATATATATATA
>KB701637.1:0-23961 GCA_000349165.1 Anopheles christyi | reverse complement strand
ACATTTGGCCGATTGGCTGACCCACGAAAGTACGAAAAAACAAGAACGGTTAATGCTGCTCAAGTCAAAATTCAAAATAACCATTGCCATACGATGTGCCATCGGGAAGATAGAAAAAGAGAGAGAGAGAGAGAGAGAGAGAGAGAGAAAGTTGGGCAACACTTGCAAGATTATGGAAAACATAAAAGCCTATCGCGCAAAAAAGAAAACGCTGCTGTTTGAAACAGTAGATAGGCGGTAGGCAGTGAAGTCAACGAACGCGTGCACTGCATGCTGCAACGTGACTCACCATTCATATGAATCGATCGTTGGGGTATGCATGGAAAAATGAATAGTGTACAGAGACGATGCAAAATGAGATGTAATCCTATATAAACTAACTCGTACATTGCGCGGTCGAGCTTACACCTTCTCCTCTTTATCGGCGCACATTTCAGACCCTGCTGTTTTGATTTGAATGTTTTGCGGTTTTCTGCTATCGGCACGTTTCGGAAAACACACTTACAAACACACAAACGTCTCTACTAATTCCCTAACGCCTAATCACATTCAAATATTGTTAAACTACCTTAAATGATTTATCGTGTCATACCGCCCCCTTGCATCTTCTCCTTCACGTTAAACCTAACCACAATCTAAGCCTACACTACTACCGTGCCCGGAAGATGTCCCGTGCAGTCGAGTGTTTTTCAGGGAGGTGTACTAGAAAAAGGGATCTTTGTTCAAAGTTTTGTTCGATCGTGTTACAAACTGCCCGCCTGTTAAACCAACACCACTGACTTAAATTTCCAGCTTCGCGGTACCAGCACGATACACAATATAGGGTTGCATATAATTGCAGTAGTAGTAATAATAGTAATCCTTTTTCTAGTACGACCAATCGTCCATCTCGTGTAGTTAGTTGCACTTAATACTATTTTGCGAACAGTTATTTTGTTGCTGTATTGTAGTAGCTTCCACGGAGAGCATATGATCAGTGTGGTTTATACCTCTAGCTGCTTCGAAGCTTGTTGAATGATAAACGGTTCGCTCCACATGCGCCGCAAATCACCCTGGTGAAACAAACAAAATGATCAACATAGGGAGAAGTTAGTAAAAGCAAAGATGCACTTCGTGACGACCGATTCAGCCTTACCTTCAGATATGCCATCGTAAGCAGAGGTAGCAGTGTAAACGGTACGAGATAAAGCAACGCGGGTTGTGCTGCTTTGAATACTTCAGAACTGACAGTCGCGGTTAACAATCCAAGGAAGTAACTGTAAGGAAATGAGAAGGGTGACATTCTGGGACTCAAGCAATTAAATTCACACTCACCCTAATAAGGAACAATGAAAATAAGTAAGCTTCGAGCCAACTCCTTTCGGTGGTGGAACGCCTGTTTCGGCCGTCTGCGTGGACTGGGATTTTTTGTAAGCATCGTAGCGCAGCACAAAGCACAGCAGCAGCCCCGGCATCACGATATCACCCAGACCGAGCATCGAAAAGTGGCCGCTATTGTGTATGCTAGGAAACACTAGCTTTCCGGGAAGGTTCAGCTTGGGCGGTTCCTTCACGATACCCCCGAGGTTCAGCTTGCGCGCCACAATACCGACCGGATTGTCGGCCGGCCGTGTGGCCACCTTCACCATCACGTTCGTGCTGAAGATGTACGAGGAAAAGAACACCCAAAACACGTCGTAGATGAGCAGCCCGGTCAGCAGAAGCGTCGACACCTTCAGGCTCGGAAGTCGCACAAATGCGATGAACGCCACACATAGACCCATACCCATCGCGTCCATTAGCAGCCAGTGCCCGGTCAGCACCCAAATGCAGACGATCGATACGGCGAGCGAAAAGCTAAACAGTTCCGCCGCAGTAAAACGTCCACAAACGCCGAACGATATCCGATTACCGTCCGTGCACGGCCGGATAATGTACTGGCACATCGGGAGCAAAAGAAACGCTAGGGCAACGGTAGCTATAACTGCAAGGTTGAGGGAAAATAACGGATTAGACAGGCTACACATTTCAGAATGTGAGAAATTACCAGATACATACTTGCTGTACAGACCGCAAACAACATTTGCATTGAATCGAAGAAGAAAAACATCACTAGCAGCGAGATCGATGCTCCAAGTGGTAAGCACAATGCGTGCATCGTGTCCAATGTGGCAAATTTATCTGCAATTCATAGGAAAATATCACATTAGACTGACATTCTGGGGGTGTTCATAAATCGGTATCGTCTTACTTTGTTCTGGCTGGACCGGCTCACCGGTGAGAAGGTTGTTCATGCTTTCGCTCTGTCGTTTCTTTTCCTTTTCCCGCTGTTCCTGTTCCATGTTCAGGCTCCGGAAGCTGCCGTACACGATCAGCAGCATCGAGATGAGACAGGTCGAAACGCGGGACGAGTCCATGATCGTACCGTACGCCCACTGGTAATCGTTGCCGTCACCACCACCGCCAGCACCACCACCGTGTCCGAGAAGATTGTCGTCCACTACTAGCTGTCCTGCTGCTGCAGCTGCTGCCGCTGCCGCTGCTGCTGCTGCTCCTTCCTGTTGGCCGTTGCCAAATCCTTCCGACATGGCGGTACGGCCGAGCCAGGTAAGAGAGCTGGTGATACGCGGCGGGGCGTCGTACGTATGTGTGTGTATGTGCTTTTAATGCAGGGCTCAATATACTACAAGTTCACACTCACACACGAAAATGACACGAAGAAAGTGATTGTCCTAACGCACACACCAACCCCTTCTGAACACTAAGCTCGCCCTCCGGTGCTCGTCCCTGGCCGGAGCAAAGTACCGGACAACGAGGAATTATAATGTCAGCTTCATCGTAGAACCATTGATGGCGGATTCGGTGAACCTTTCGCTAAACCGTTGGCAGATGTTTGACCGGCGCACCTCAAAATCGGGCAGATTTGTTATCTGTGTGGAAGGGTGAGACAGCAAAATCATAAAAAAGAGAAAAACATAAGTGAAAACATAAAAATGTGTGTTTGCATACTCGTATGGCACCACCATCGGGAATATACGTTTCTCACCCTAAACCCCGCACTATAGTGTTTGGTCACAACATTGCCTTCAAATGCATACATGCGGTACGGAAGATTTACTACATCGAACACATTTTATCATTATGCAAACAATATCAGTGTAAACAGACGGGTCGCCATCGGAACACTTTCGTGGGGAAAGCTTTTCCTCTCACACAAACAATCCAGCTGATGGATGAAAAAACATAATTTGCTGCTGTCAACAAATGGTTGCGAGCATTGGTGAAATGCTTTGAAAGATGGAGTTAAGACATATAGTAAAATGTATTATTAAATTTTATGAAAAAAAAACATGCAAATCATAATTATTAAACATTTTCTTAAGTTCTGACCATAATAAATGTCGTCATTTTAACAAGCAAGCATTTAAACTGTTATTTATATTATCCTCTTTCATACCCTTCCAATGATTTTCTGCTGAAGTAGTATAAAAAAATGTGTGTTTTTAAACAAAACGATAATGGGGCGATAATCATAATGCAAAAAACTATTACTGATACAAAAAAAGTAAAATACACGCGACCACAGTGCATTCAAAACATTTTTGCATAGAAAATGCCATAAAAATTACAGCAACCCCGTACTATAAAAAATGACAGCTTCAATCGCGTGAAACAGACAGTGTAATAAACAGCCTGACATCTCTTTCTCTCACGACGTCAGCTGTCACATTGTTTTTTTCCTGCATCATTTTCATCACACAGAGCCACAAAAAGTTTTCTCCCTCGCTTCGAGTGTAATTTCGAGGAAAAGACGGAATTTTTGGTGCAAATATCAACAATACACATTTGTTAACGCACAATGGATTGTCCTAACCAGCAGTGGTACCATAAGTCGACAGAAAACGCGTCTATTTAGCCGCTTAGACTGCCGTGTTGGAATGATTGGCTGGGTTGATAGTTTTCGAGGACCCTCTTCCATGCCATGAAGGACACTGGAGAACGGGGAAGGCGTTGCAGTGCAAAACGAAGGTAAGTGGGTTTTGGGATGTGACTTCCGGATCGGTCACAAAAATGCTACTAACCGATGGGAGTGCTATGTAAACGGTTTTGCCCACCGTAGTGAAACGAGATAGAATGCGTGTGTGCTATCGTTTGTGACCATGAGAAGGAGTGAAAGAGCAGCTACCGTAGCAAGAACACCACCGCTACATAACATTACATAAACAGTGGTTGATAGACGTACCCATCATCCCTATTGTGAAGATGATGGTGGTGATAGTGCGCTTGATAACACGACATTAAAAAGGGAAAACGCATCCGATAACCCTAACCGACGTTCGCTTTCTTTCCGCAGGATTATTGGCTCCGGAGGTAGTGGTCGATTAAAGCAACGGTGAACCACAAACGCACAACAAACCAGATAAACTGTTGACACAACCAGTTGACCTGTCCTGACCCTGGGGACAGCCACACTGCCACAAATCATCAAGGTCAACCGCATTCGACGGCGGGATGCTTGTAGGTTCGTGATGAAGTACATGCAACATATTTTGCCATCTGGACATCATCTGCTGTGACGTCACTCCCGCAGCAAGGGATTTACATCATATATAAGTGCAAACATCAGCACGAACACATACATACTGACAGCAGAATCGGCGATTATCAGCAAGATAAGTCACTGGCGGTACCGTAGCATCAGCTGTTAATAGCGTGTGCATATGGTTATTTAAATCAATAGTAAAAAGTAGTTCCGCAACACCAGACATCGCTACAATATCAAACATGGCAGAGCCTGTGACGAACGCCAAATTTCTGCGCACCATCGAGTGGGATATGATGGACAAGCGCAAATTCTTCCCGCTCTCAATGCTGAGCTCGTTTTCGGTTCGATGTGCCCTGTACCCATTAACGGTGATCAAAACGCAGCTACAGGTACAATTCCGCAACGACATCTACAAGGGCATGATTGACGCCGGGATCAAAATATATCGTGCCGAGGGAGCGCCGGGACTGTATCGAGGATTCTGGATCTCCTCGGTACAAATCGTAAGTGGAGTGTTTTACATTAGTACGTACGAAGGGGTCCGCCACGTGCTAGGACAGTATGGTGCAAACCAACGCGTGAAATCACTTGCAGCGGGCGGCTGCGCTTCACTCGTCGGTCAAACTATTATCGTACCGTTCGATGTTATTTCGCAGCACGCAATGGTCCTCGGAATGGGAGCGCACGGTGGCAAGAATGGGGCAGTGAACCCGCTTGGTATAAATTTTGACAAAGGTAGCAGTCGTTTACGGATAACCCACGACATTGCGCGTGAAATTCTGCGTCGTGACGGCGTGCGTGGTTTCTATCGCGGATACACCGCGAGTCTGATGGCGTACGTACCTAATTCGGCCATGTGGTGGGCATTCTATCACCTGTACCAAGACGAGCTGTTAAAGATTGTCCCACCCTGGGTGTCGCACCTGTTCGTACAGTGTGTGGCCGGTAGTTTTGGTGGGTTCACCACAACGATCATAACGAACCCACTTGATATCGTACGGGCCCGTTTGCAGGTGCAACGGCTCGATTCGATGAGTATCGCGTTCCGCGAGCTGTGGCACGAGGAACACTTTCACATGTTCTTTAAGGGTCTAACGGCACGGTTAGTTCAATCGGCCGCGTTTTCATTCAGTATCATCCTCGGGTACGAAACGATCAAGCGAGTGTCTGTTAATGAACAATACCGGCACATGATCAAATGGTAACGGGCTATTGGCTTATGTTCGGAATTAATTTTTTGTTTCTTGTACAGCAAATGCAGTCGCAGGGTGTACCATCGTCATCATAATGTTCATTCGTTTTTAGAGTCGTTTACACCAGTGTGTATCTCACTATAGAAGATGTAGAAGGCTAAGGTAACCAGTGTTTAAATATGAGAATGTGTTCCACAGTATCCGTTGAACCATTATAATAAGAAAGGAGAAAATGAAAAGGAAATATAGAAATTAAGAATTATATGTTTGAAACAAACAAAGTTTATAACACCTCGATTGATGTGCAATAACTACGCAATGTAGCAGAGTGTAAAAATAACACAAAGCATGTGGTAAACTCTAAGTCGTACCCACAAAGACGCGCATAATTATAAACAGAACGATCAGACAATATCTTAAAACTAGTGCTTTGCACACACGCGAAAATAGCAGCTTTAGTGCATCTCTTGTACATTTTCTCCCACTCGCTTGCTTAACGCCCCCTTAACCGTTCGGGAGAGCATATACCATTTTTTAAGTTGAGTTTAGATGAATTTATGTACATTTTTTACCATGTAGGTTGCTCTCGCAAAAAAGCAAATGCGACCGGTAGAGCCGATCGCCCTCTTGATTATTTCACTACAGTATCACATTTACTATTATGTCTACTTCTGAACACGAAAATATGTTTGTGCTGTCACCTAAACAGAGTTTAGTATGCTGCTGGTTGTCTTTTGTATATTTTCCATTTGTAAAACAAAATAAAAGCTGACAATACAGCAGGAGAAAGGATAAAATATATTGAGAGATATATAGAGTGTCTGTTGTAGCGGGTAAAATTAAACCAAAAATGATATACAGAAAACAGCTTTAATAAAGCAAACCAGTTGAAACTGTTACCGAGAAAACGTGAAAAATGGGCCATCAATGTCCTATATCCGATTTAATTTGTAATTATTTTATAAACGAATGAAAGTAGACGGTAAGTCAAAGTTAAGACGTTAAGTATTATAAAATAGCTGTTCCATGCCGTATGAATATCGAAAAGAAATATCCATCCAATTTTAATGATCAATAAGAGAAATCGTACTTACACAGGTGCACATCACAACAAGGCAATCGGTAAGATTAAGAGTAAAATGGCGGTCTAGGTACCACCGCGTCTGCAAAACGACTCAGCGATTGTGGTAATTATTTATGTTAAACTGTTGTTTGCGATGCATTTATCCCACGTCCCAACAGCAACAGGGTGCTAGTGTTGTTTAATTAAACAATGAAAAGGGGAGCTGCAAGAAGCAACATCTTAAAACAAACCGTGGAATAATGAGTAAAGTATGCCACCGCGGTTGTCTAGGGCGTTGCGTTCGTGCCTACCGAATTGCTGGTGCAATCATGACGAAAGAGCTGTATAAACAATCAGAGCTGTGCATTCTTCTCCCACCCAACATAGTACCGGCAAGCACGGTGCCCCATTGTAATGCGCACGTTGCCCTTCTCTACGGTGGTGAGGTAAGATTCTTAACCCAATATTTGGACGTTCTGCGCGGCCCCTTCTTGCGATCGTGATGAAAACATTTGGACATGGATTGCGTTTCGTTCAGCTCTGGCTTTAATTGCTTGCTGCACCAACGTTAAAAAGCGAACAGGAAAAGCGAAGCCACTCGGAACTACAGACTACTGGATGCTGCTGGCAACTGCCAGATGCTTAGTACTGAGACCCCTTAACGGATGCAGTGTTTGTTTCATGCTCATAACAAAATCATAAATGGGAGCACCTGAATATAAAACATGGGCGGCAAGAAAAACCATGACACTCACAATGCAATAAACGAGACCCAACGGAAACAACAACAACAAAAGCAACTATTCAGATTGAACGGAGAGAATACTGTAGAGAATAGATGAAAACAGAAGATTAGTTAAAATGGATCAACTCGCTGCAATTCCCCAGCCCTCCTCAGCAAGCAGTTTTGCTATTGGAGACAACCGAATTCTCACGACGATGATTTTCTCCGTTTCCCGCGCGATCATCATGAAATTATCTTGGGTTTTCTTTCTCTTTCCCTAGCTATCTGGAACGGGTTGGGTCACGAAGCCATACAGGGCTTTTTTTTATCTGATCGAGGGTTTAAAGGGTGGTACCCGGTGGAATAAAAACTAGATGTACCCTTTTATTTTTGCTTAACGGATAAGTTCGGCCCCAAAACAAGATCATTCTATTGAAATGAATGGATCCCAACTTAATGGATGGCTTATTCTCAAAAGAGGCGTGGAAATTTGATACAAAGGGGTTTTCTCGTTTTTTTTAAGTTGGATAAATAAAATGCTTTCATAGGATCATCTTGCTTAGGAAATATTTGAAGCAGTAACTAAAAATATTGTTCATATATGATTTGTTTAGAACAGCGTTTAAACAATAGTGGTTGATGTTAGCATCCAGTGATAAATCTTGCTATCCATATATTAAGATTTTTCCTTTTTTTTCCAACAAGCCTCGGGAGACTCAAAACGACGAACCCAACTGATGTTTCTGCCTCTACCCGGCGTTTTTCCTTCCATTTGACCGTACAACTTCAGTTGTTATTACTAAAAATTTATGGCAAATAAATCATTGTTTTATCAGTATCTGCGGTATCAATTCCTTAGCTAATGGTATTTCCTTTTTTTAAATAATAATTCGGTGTCATACTTGTTTTTGGAATCGCTGTGGCGCCATGACAAAAATAAAGAGCAATTCGTTATATCCATTTGATTCCCTTACAAAGAGGACAGCCAGTAAATGAGACAATAGTCGGCAATAGTTAGTTCCCTATCGATTTGGTACTCCTGGAAGCTCAGAAATCATAACTGATGCCAGTGAACTGTGAGTCCTTTTAGTAATTTTGGATACGAAATGTGCGTAATTTTAAGCTTTAAAGAGAATAAGCAGTTCTTCTTCCACTTTGGCTAAACAACTGTAGTAGGTGGTCTGCCTTGCTACTAATGAGTTTGGCTATCGGCGAGTAATTAGCTTTCCAATAGCAGGACGTCCAAAGTCCTGTACATGCGAGGCAAAGTCCAATCGAGATATGAATCTATTACGAACATGTTGTTAAGTCGTATGACTTTACGACTGTACCGCGTTACCGGCCTTAATAAGGAGTTATGGTTTCATTTTGAATTTTAGATAATTGAGACATTTGGGATAAAGGTTATCGAGGCTCCGGCAAATAATACTTGATCCAAACACCCAACAAGATTTCCTAGTCTCAAACCAAAAAAAAAAAAACTAGCCTTCTTTAAAATATTACATCCTTACAAAGCGACACAAGCTTCCACCGAAAGCGATACAAATTGAAACCAATCGTCTGTTATATATGTGCTACACACACGAGCAATATGGGCTACGTCGACTTCATCCATAAATTAATACAACCCACACATTAAAGTAATAGATTAACAAATTCCGAACCGTCCATTGCAAGCCCGAGCGGGAGAAAACCAATCCGAGACCGCTTACGGGCACGTCTGTACAAAACTCATTTATCACCATTAAAGCAAAATGTCTAGTGGCGTCACCTTTAAATGCTCTGGGGCTTCCGAGGGACCAGCGTGCGCGTTAGCGTCACTTATCCTCCCCCAATGGCCAACAAGAGGTTAAAGGTTGCGCGCAGAAGTTAAAAGGTTAGGAAAGATTTTGCTACTACCAAGGGCATGGCGAGGGGAGGGTAGATGAGGGGCTGATGGGACTGAACTGGGTTGGACGTGCTCCAGCCGTGTTGTGGCAGCCTGTTGCAGCAATCGCGCACTCGCGTGCGACCTGTTATAAAAACAAACAATTGTGGCTTCATTTTCCGACGCTGTGCCAGTTTCTTTCTTTCGCGCTCTTTGCCGCTCCTCTATCTCTCTCTCTCTTTCTCTATCTATCGTGCACCTTTTTTTTATTAGCTGGAAATCTATGCCACAACTATTGCAGGCGCTACTTCTCGCCCCAAACAACATGAAACAATGGAGTCACATTCATAAATACACGTGTCCTGTCCTGAAACCCGCGAATTGGCATTCAGTCTCAGAATTGGCCAGCGGTGGCTCGCAGAGAATAGCCGTCGTGCAAGAAAAAATGGCCAACACAAAACACGCCCGGGGAGATGAAACAATAGGCTAATACTCTTTCTGCTCAAACGCAAACGTAGCAGAAGAAGCACGAGAAGAGGAAACATTATGAAAGATTTGAGAGGTGCTTGCCAGTGGTGTAGACTGGCTGGAAACACAAAGCAATGCACACCGCAGTTTTAAGAGCGGGAAAGAGCGATACAACACGCCAAAGTACGACAGCAAAGATGCGGTACAACAAAACACAGCCGCTCAATGCTATGGCCCAGTACATTGGATGAGGAAATAGTAACTCCTCCGCCCTCATCGATCATCGTAACGAAGGAAAAGCGAGAAATGGCGACCACAGTGTATGACATAGTTTTTTGCTCAGTTTCCTTTCCCCCAGGCCACCCTCCCTCACGCAAACACACCTCTCCTTTTTTCAGCTGGTCGGTGTACTCGAAAAGAAAAAGTTCGACCGGATGGTTGCAATGGTGGAGAGTGAGCGGCGGTAAGGAAAAATGGAAAAAAAGGTTGAGAAAATTGCCCGACACGTGGATTGAGGAAAACGGAACGGGTAGCAAACATGGATAGGAGTAGGAGTGTGAAGGAAGGGAGCGTCTGCGATTGCATTCATTTCTATTGCTTCATACCGGCGTTCGCCATTCGGCCATTCGGCTTAGAGCTGGGGTAAGATTAGTAGACATTAGCACGCAGCTTTTCAGCAATACGGTCGGCAAGAAGCCGTTCATACTTCAGGACTGAATACCATAATAAGTACACTCCTTTCAATTGATTTTCTGCGTGTTATTGGGTTTGAAATAATTTAACTGTAGAAACTCTTTTAAAAATTCTGCAATTAGTCTGAGATCGAAGAAATTGTGTACATGAGAGACTACTATTCCAAGATGGAAGAAGGTTTTTTTTAAACGACTCAAGCTTCCAAATGGGAATAAAATCTTTTAGAAACATGTGTTTTCTTCAATTTTAATACACTTACAATCACAGCCCTCGCTTCTGCCCTGCTCCCAAATTATGTCACACCATTATGCTGCGGGGAACACGGTACGTCTAGCAGTGCGCTAACATTTACGCTTCGTCAAGCGCACTTCTACGGTTTCGTTCAATTGCGATTGTTTTAAGCTCATTGTTTGGGGCCGTCGCCTTCGCAATGTGACAAAATCGGCGAACAATAATTGTAAAAGCGAAACGAAGAAACTGAGTAGAAAAATTAATTTCACACTTGTAAACATCAATTATACGTACGATGTACAGCTGGGTGGGGGGTGGTTTCTATGTTCTATCGACACAGAAGTGCAGGTTAATGGCTTTAAAACCATCCACTTTTCTTTAAACATGACACTTGAAAGTTCCTTAACCCTGTGGCTAACAGCCTTGTTTTGGATAACAACATGGGATAAACCCATGTCCATATATTGGATATATTCTCTGCATCTTGTTTCCATGTCCAAAACCATCCTACTTTAAAGTGACAACAAAAAAATCCAAACGCAGCGCCTTATTTTGCGTGCACTCGTTACTTCTTTTTGCTGGCATTTCGTGGTTTCCGTTGGAAAATTGAAGCATACATTTATTTTCTTCTCTGTTCGGTTATGAGCGGACCCCAGACAGTATGCTGGTACACTTCCTGGTGGGCCGTCTGCTGTAACGTAATAATGCTACCAGTATGATGCACCACCGAACACACGTATAATGGTGGCGGCCCAAAAAAAAGGGGGCCCAAACTAATGTTTCCTGATGATGGAGCTTCCTGTCGATGGCCGCTTATGTCATCAAGACTCCGAGCGCGACTCGACGCTAACACATCGACACATGGTGCATGAATGTTGTTCCTTGCTATGTTTTTAAATCGTTTTCTAATGTTTTTCATGCATTTCGAAACATTTGTTGATTGCTGCAACTATGCTTTCCTTGCGGTAAATTTAATGCTGAAAATGGAAGTGTTTTTTTTATTTTATTTTTTTACAACCAATGCTAAACAGTTACTAACATTTCCACACAAAACGCGTTAGATTCACAGTCCCTGAAGCGCACCCTTGAACGAATCGCTCTACGTCCGCGTTCACACACTGCATTCAATTTGTTTAATGTGATATTTGGATCCATATTCAGATTTTCACGTTGATGGGGGGCGGTCAGTGGCGCTTCCTGATGATGAAATTAGCCATTACTATTCGCGTCACTTCACAATGCCCAAAAAAAAAAGAAAACCTCGACCTCACGTCATATGGTGGGAAGTTTCATTCGCTTTAGTAATGTTTTAGCTGCTACGATTATGTTACAATGGCTTAGAAGGCATGTAAAAAGAGCGAGAGAGTTTGGTCAGAATGTTTTAAAAATAATATATAAAACTTGTAATAGTTTAAACTAGTTTGTACGACAACAAAAATTAATAATATTTGCACTAACTTTTTAATGTAGCGCCTGTTTTTTTTCCGTTTAACAAAATATATGCCCTTTGCCTATATGTTACAAAAACTTGCCCAACCGCTGCAATGATCAACGGTCCAAACGGGTGGAAGTGAAAGAGCTTTGCTTTGAAAGAGCATCGGCAAAACTCATGTGAACTTTTTCTCTTCTCGCCATGCTGCTGACCCCACTACTATATTGCCATCCACTGCAATTACTTAATCCCCCACCGACGACCCCCTTGCTCACTTCCCGAACTCCCCAAACTCCCGAATTGCTTTTCTCGACAGAAGTGTGGCGTAGGCAACGAGCCCTCTCGTCGTCGTCGTTAACCAGTTCGAAATGAAAACGGAACCGGGTTTAATTTTTGCTCGACCGGAGTTCCGCAAAGAGGGCATAAGTATGGCGCGGCTCACACGGACCTCCAGCATACGCACTTGTGCCGCACTGTGCCGGCGACTACTTTCTCTTTCAACTGCTCTCACCACACTTTGTGGAAAAAGTGAAGTCACAGTGCGCCACGAAATGGGGATTTTTACTGGGGCACATGTTAACTTTCTGGGGCGAAAGCAACACATGATGGTGATGTATGTTTCGCATTTGACCCCTGATCTGTACGTGTTTCTGTACGGTTTTCATTAACAAAAGCAAATTGATCTGATTTTAGGCGTCATTAGCGTGTCTACGATGGGCAAGGGGATAATAATAATGCATTGAGATTTCACCATGATTCGTTCCACAAAGCCATGTAAGCTCATTTAATAAACTATTAATAGAATAGCATATCAACTTCTTTATATTAAACATTATTATTACAGATATTTCTGTAAAGCAAAAATAGATACTATTCAGACATCCGAACATAACGACGTTTATTATTTGTTACTTTGTATTTTTTATCAGTTATTATACATAAAAAAAGTCATTTTCATAACATAACATTTATTGTCATTTGTTATGTTTTCATTTAGAATGGTAAAGGTTTTACATTTGTATGCAGCTTATGGCTAATTTTTTTACGTTTTTCTTTTAACTCTCTCAACGTATTTAAATATCCAAAGCTTTTGAAGAATTTTAAACAAACTCAACATTTAATTCATCAAAAATTTAACTCATGTACTTCTATACCTATTCGTTGTGTGACTCCGCATGACTTGTTAATTTGTTCCGAGATTTTCAAACATTCAAAACAAACTTTTTTTTTTGTTTTTCGTTACAGTATTTGCAATTGTAATAAAACATCGTTTGGTTGCCAAATGAACGAACATGGCATATTTTACAAACGAAGCCCTCAGCCTGTATACATATCACCATCGAAAAGCCGCTCTAACACTCATCCTATGACATAACACTACACACTGGAGTGTATTACTCAATAAGGATCTTAAATTCCTTCGACTTAGCATTCAACTGAGCGTACCGGTTGGGTTGAAATTCACTCGCATTCAACGCACAACAAGTTGGCATGGCTGGCAAAATACTTTTTGCGCGGGAAGAGTTTAGCAAACGAGCCTGTGACCAGGTTGAGGCAAAACGTGATGCGCGGTTTCCACCCGACCGTGCGACGCTACCGATTACGTCGTCGTGCTCTGCACTGTGGTGCCCTTCTCCTTGAAGGTGTGTTACTACTGGTGATCGAATTTCACCACCAACAGGATCACGCTAAAGGGTTGCCGAGGAGACTATGGGAGTAAATTTTCGTACGTCTTCCGTGCGGCTAACGAAAGCGTCGGGGGTAGCAAAGCCGGAAAGGACTACCGCCGGGCGAAAGGGGTGTTTAGAAGGTGAAAGACGGCCCTTGTTCCCCTTGCTGTTTTGCCAAAGCAGTGGCAGCAATTTGACTCCAACGTGAAAAAAAAGAAGCTTTCCAATCCGTTGATGGGATTGTGTTGCCTTTGCAGTGGAGCAAAAGACACACATTGGCAAAAAAAAGCAGTAGAAGAACGTATTTACGTGTTGGTAATGCCGTTGGTGCTGTCTGACGGAAATGATGGTCAAAATATGTGGAGCACAAGTTGCATAATGGTACAGCCGCTGCTATAGCTGGACAGGGAAGTGATGGCAGCGCGAAAAAGGCATACAGGAGAGAGAGAGAGGGGAAGAGAGAGGGGTTGTAACGGAAAACAAGTCCACAAAAGAGTTTGTTGCACTAACCGCCAACATTTTTTTTAAATTCAAATTTTTAAATAATTATACATTTATCATTTTCTGATTTGCTTTATAGTTATTTTTGAGTAATGTTTTAGTTTCTGCAACATTACTGCAATAATTTTCAATATTTATAATTCAATTTTTAACAATAAAGAGAAACAATTTAGCTAGAAAAAAACTACTTTATACTATACTTT
This sequence comes from Anopheles christyi, assembly GCA_000349165.1. Taxonomy (NCBI): domain Eukaryota; kingdom Metazoa; phylum Arthropoda; class Insecta; order Diptera; family Culicidae; genus Anopheles; species Anopheles christyi. The sequence goes on along the minus strand of KB701637.1, from coordinate 9,391 downwards.
TTACTGTAGTGACAGTTTCCTCAGCGTAATCCATATCAAAGGCTTTCCGCCATGTATTTCAACTCAATGACAGCGCTACTGCCATCGTGAATATGGAATTCCGCCGTAGAACGAACATACGGACGCCTAAAACTAAACAAATCTGCCATCGATTCCCTTCGCCCTTCGTTTTTCCTATTTTCCCCAAGCATGTTGCAAACCAATGGCTCCCTACTACCACACCCCCGCACCGCCTCCCTTTTTCCACTCTTTGAAAGGGCTTACAGCACTAACTCATACTTCTCACACTGACCAGCAATTTGACAGTGATTGATTGTGAGACGATAGAGAGCATTTGCCTGATTCGTTCATCGACAAACTGGCCCCACGGCCAAAAGGCAACCACAAATGCGAACGAACACTTTAGGCTGCAAAATGCAAATCGTGCTACATTACTACACACTTTCCAGTGTGTGTGTGTGTGTGTCTGTGGGCGCATCGCAACTACGAGGTTAGATGTTATTATTATTTGAGTGTAGTGTAAGTTACAGTGTCTCACTTTCGCTTGCGCTTTTGTTGGGGTTTTGTTTGTTTTTGATGAACAATGAATACTACAGGCAAACGAAAAATAAACACCAACACCGGGAACATATGGGCAGCAAAGCCAACCTTCTGCCTGCCACCGAAATGAAGGAAATCTGTGACGCGGCACTATTAATGACATGTGCCCGCATATTTGATAGTCACATTGATGTACGGCAAGCGTTGTGTGATGGCTAATCCACGCACTAAGGGAACATTTACAATTACAAGCATTAACATTAATGTTCTCACCATTTCGTTTTCAAACGGGAGGTGGAAATTGTGCTTTCCATCATGAATGGATCGATTTATTTTTCCCACCGTTCTGTGGGTGGAGGAATCAATTTATGACACAGACGCTGAATGAAGGAAGTGAACAAAATGATAGTCAGCAGCAAACGATCATATCGCAGTGACATTAAAATCTATTAAAGAACGTCAAACTGTGCAACAATTTGTTGATGGAATTAAATGATTTGGTGCAACAGCAGCTGACTGTATGCAAGTTTTGAAAATAACAGGGTGGGAATGGTTTTTTTTAAACATATCGCTAAGCTCTCTGATAAAAGTAATGAGTAATAAGCGAGTAGTATGTTTTCACGTATGTTTCATCATACCTATTTTTATTGCAGCTATTTTTTTATAGCAACACTGTCATCGCAACATTGTGTGTTTACCACAAACCCTTAATAAATTAATAAAATAAATTAATAAAAAGTGTACACAGTCAAAAAACACGAGACGATTTAATGTCTGAACCACCCTCAACTTCAAAAGAGCTTTCTCTTTCAGCTTTGATCAGGTCTGAAAAAGAGCAGAAGCTGATGACAAATCGGCACAATAACAATCAAACTGGACTTACATATACTGAATCAACATGTTAAAAAACCTTTCCCACATTCACACAAAACGTCTAACACACACTCATCCCACAGTTTGTTTAGTAATTGGAATCATCAACCCGAACTTAGCACAAACACCACGCGTCGATTTAAACCATTCTGTATTCTATTGCTATGTTTTCTCTATGTACAACTCGTATCAATCTAATTCCTTTGCCAGCTTACAAACCACACCTAACATCGCAAGCCCTTTTCCACCCGTCAGCCGTAGTGCAAACGCTTTGTAGGGGGCAAAGGTTTCTTATCTTATCATGCTCCACAGTGTGTGCACATGGATTATCTCGAGTTCGAGAATGACCAACAAATAAAAGAGAGAAAAAATGCGCACTCCAAAACACAACCCGGCTAAAGCGATGATCATTTAATCATCGACCTACAGAGTATGGCGTCTGTGGTGTCTGTAGCGGCAGAACGTTAGTAAACATTCAGTGAAGGATCTGGGAGGTACTCGAATTGTTTTCTACTACGCTGCTGCTTGCAGCTGGCTGTATTGAAGATGGAATTGAACGTTACTAGCACTGGCTATCTGCAGCAACGATGGGATGCATTCCTGGACATTGTCGGTAAGAATAAGGGTGGTTCGCGGCTTCATCATGTGTGCCAAGAAGCGAATGTGGCTGTACAGTGTTGCTATGTTAAATCGTGTACCAATTAAGGACGCTTCCCATCCGACATCTACATACGTCAATCAATTAATGATGCGAATGATTGGCCGCAGGTGATGATCCGGAACGTTTGTACGTGTGGGGCCTATCCTTCTACATCCACACGCTCTACTGGTTGCTCGGGACATTCTTCGTCTTTATGGACGTATTCCAGTGGCCACCAGCGTTGAGGAAATTTAAAAATCAACCCGGTCTCAATGAGCCGCTCAAGTGGCCCGACCTGCGGAAGGTATGCTCTCGCTACGCTGAGCGACTTGCCCAAAGAGAAAGTGCCACTATACACTCGATCAATTCTTGCAGATCGTTCGCACAGTCCTGATCAACCAGCTGCTGATCAGTGTTCCGATTACGCTGTTCGGTTTCCGGGCCCTGCTAGCGAGCGGTGCCGTAGTGAACGTGCCTACCCTACCGTCGCTGTACGAGGTGGTCCGTGATCTGCTCATAAGTGCCGCTGGTTGGGAGCTCGGTTTCTACTACAGCCATCGGGTACTCCACTCGAAGCATCTGTACAAGCTGATCCACAAGCAGCACCACGAATTTACCGCACCCGTTGCCTGGGCCGCTATCTATGCACATCCGATCGAGCATATCTTCAGCAATCTGCTGCCACCGCTGATCGGCATCCAGCTGATGCGCAGTCACGTACTAACGTCGGCCCTTTGGTTAACGTTTGTCATTCAGGACACCATCACCGGCCATTCGGGGTACCACGTGCCGTTTCTAAGTAGCAACGAAGCGCACGACTACCACCATATGAAGTAAGTGTACATGTGTGTCGAGCAGGAAGATGAATTCTAAGTGAAAGTATTATCCGAACCGAACGAACGTCTATAATGATTTGTTTTGTCTTACTCTCTCTCTCTCTCTCGCTCTCTCTCTGTCTCTCTCTCTCTGTTTTCTACGCGATAGATTTAATCAATGTTACGGTGTGTTCGGTTGGCTCGACTGGCTTCACGGTTCGGATGCACAATTTCGGGCATCACGATACTACGAACGTCATCAGATGCTGCTCGGCACCAAATCAGCACGGGAGCTGATTCCGGATGGGAAGAAACCGCACCGAAAGTGAAGTTTGTAAAGTATTTTACAAATAAAAAAAAGTAGCAATGCAATATCGAAACAGTTTTTATCTATGAAGAAGGAGCATGTTTTTTTAAACCTTTTTAGTACAAATCTTAGAACGTAAAAAATAGAACGTGTTCCACAATATTTCCTAGACGGAGATTATAACAGATTTTTAACCCCCAATCAAAAGGTATGGTCGATCCCTAGTATTATGCTGTTACATTTGCAATTCTTGGGATCTACTTGTTAGTACATGTTAAGGATTTTTATTTCAATTTCGTGTTGGAAGAACGTCCTTGTAGGCTATGCATGTTTTATTCAGTAACTTACAACAATAAATTAGATGAAATACTCGTAAAACAAATTATTGAACAAACAAAAACTCAAGCCTTTAAAGCTAAAAAAAACTATTTCCATGACAAGTATAAGCATATCGTTGTCTTATCGTTGCGTTGTAGATAAGAATAATCCCATTTAAAGCAAAAATTCTGCCTGTTCATTGTTTTCAGGTAGAAGCTTTGTAAACGAATTGAATATTGCCTGCACTGTAATGATAGCGAATGCCATATAAACAATCCAATCTATTACCACTCCACTACAAACGAACTTACCAACGAACGGAAAGCATTAAGCAATCGGCAGCAAGACTAAGTTAGTAATGCGACTAAAATATTAAACAAACCACAAACTGCCCTTTTCGAAGCAAACTAGGAAACAGGAATTGAAAACCAAAAACAAAAAACCAAAGCTGCACTTTACAAAGCGTAATGCCTCACGCGAAGTAAACACATTCAACAAACTGCACGCATGAAACGATTTGCTCGAATTGCAACAGAATAACCGGCACCGATGGATTGATCCTGATTATCATAGCACATGGTTTAAACCACGGCGAACCAACATGAAGATGTAAATAAAAGAAAGCAATTGATTGCGAAGCAAATCTCCACCATGATCGAAGTCACGCAAATTTTGTTCCATAAATTCATTCGAACTGCATTGAACCGGGAAGTGCTTTTGGGCTTCTCTTGCCTTTGCCGCTCTAAGAGGCACGATTGGGCCGGCCGATAGCTTTTTTCCATGCAGCCGGCACTTTATCCGGTTCAAATAAACGTATGCAAATGTCTCGGCAAACATCCGCCACAGCCCTTTTTTCCATTCAGTGCATCGTGGTCGTACGTAATTCCCTTTTTGCTGCATACATCCACACTCATTATCGGTTATGTAGCCACTCGGAACAGGAGAGAAAGAGAGTTATGTTGATCAGCGCGATCCTCGCGCTAGGCATAGGCACTTTTCTTTTCTGTCAGAAATTGATCTAGATTTTATTACACACTCTTTTCCCCGCGGGCATACCATGCGGAGGGGTCTCAATTTACCGTACGCTTATCGATGGCAACTTTCCAAAACTCGATCCACTCCGTAGCGTTAAACGTTTTTGCTTTAAACGAAGGGACGCTTGAAGAGTTGTTTGATTGAAAACGTGCAGAAAAGTGAATTTGCAATGCAAAAGATGAATAGAAAGAGATGTACATGAACAGAGGACGAACAACTCCAAACTCTTACTCCCCACCCAGGTATCTTTACCGGGTTTGTCCAAAGGTGCAGTACACTTTTCACCACATTTCACATCAATTCACACCTAATTTCAGGGCAGCCAAGCTCTTCTACCAATGTATCACACGCCCGGATGTCCCAAAAGCCCTAGCGATTTGTTTGATTGGCTGTAAAGTATGGATGGCCCGAAGGCTATTGGATGGAACCAACGATGGCCTTTTCTAATAGGCCACATTACTTTCAAATTTCACATATTTACACCCGTTGATTGGAACGATCAGCTCGATGATACGGGCAGCTAAATTGCATTCAATTTTGCCCGGTAAGTGAAATTTAGTACTTGCTGCAAAACAAAAAAAAAAGTGTGCACAGCGTGTTTTAACGACCACAAATTAAGTTGAATAGGTTGGACGAAAATGGATCACACATTGAACATTATGTTTTACTTCACAGGCATTAGGATTATAATTAATCTATAAGCATAATTGTATAAAATTATGATTCGAGTACCAGAAGGACCACCGGGATGATTGGATATACTCTTACTTTCATTGCAAATGTGTGAAAAGTGAAATCATTGTACGAATTGCTCAATTAAAGAAGCTTTAAAATCCGTCCGAACCTAGTAGGAGGTTTAAACTGATTTCTTGTGCTTTCATCTGCGATACAAGCATAAACGATAATTCCACTGATTTTGGCCTTCTTTCTGCATCAAAAAGCTATTGAATTGAACAAAAATCCCCCAAAAATTAATTGTTAAATGCACCAGCCCCGTACTAAGGGCCCGTTCTTTGCGTCAATCGTATGCTTTTAATTTAAAAAAATGCCCGTGCTGGACTCGATTCTAAGTGTGACCACCAAATCGATCATATGACAGAGATTTAACGCCTAAGCTTATTGGCTTCAAAAGTTGAGGATATAAGGTGAGAATTACCTTGCACTATTCGTCTTGAATTGATAATTAATAATACAATTCTCGTTAGTTTAGTACTTTTTTTAAAGAACGGATAGGTTGGGCCCTATTGCTATTAGTTTAGTTGAGTCCATTTGGATAAATTAATGAATAAATAAAACTATTCAGTTCCTTATAATTCAAAAACAGAATCGTGCAATTCATAGCATCACTAACACTGCAAGTAGTAAATGCGTTGTTACATGAAGCAAAAAACTTAATACAAAAAAAAAACAGAGAAAAAATAGTTCTCTTAGGAAGTTCAATATGACCTTGGCAATTCATACATAGCATCGAAAAATCCTTTCCTCGTCCTAAATACGTCCTGCGCTAAATATTGAATACTTACCATCAAAATCACTAAACTGGTTTCAATCCGATCCACTCGCGGCTAGTGTCGGTGAATGTCATCCACTTTGGATCGTTGTCGTCGTCGTCGAGGTCAAACTCGAGTTAAACTCGTACAATCATTTGATCGTCGCTCAGCAACCCCATCTGCCAACAACAAGTCCTGAACGATCCTCGCAGCGATTTTTGTGAAGCTTTATTTAAATTTTTGCATCTAGCACCAGTATTGGACCAATGGAGAAGGATATTAGTGTTCGATTGCTATGAGCTAGCCGACAAAAAAACCGTTGCCGCAACACAACGCACATTTATTGGGAACAGACCGGCCCCACTTGTTTTCTCCCACACCTTTACCACACCTCCCCCAACCGCACCCGTTGACTGGGAATTGGGATTTTGTGCTGGATGTTTACACACGCACGCACGCGTTGACGAAAAGGTCAGAGCCCAAACAAATACACACGCACAAGCCTCACACTTCTTATTTCTATTGGGCAACCTCACTCGGTTTCTCACGCTTACGCACACACTGGCTCGCGTACGCACCACACACCGAGGAAAGCGGATGGACGTTGTCTGCTGTCAATGGGGCGCTGACACGGCTGATTGAGTAATAATTGAAGCAAAATTATATTTCTAAAAAATTTAAGAAATACCCTTCCCCATTCCCACAGCATGTCACCAAACTGCCTTTTTTATCACACCCCTCCCTTTCACTTCAATCGAAGGGTTAATGGATGTTTGCAGTTAATTCATCGCTTGAGGAAAGGCAAAGGAGGAATTCTTGCTAATGTGTACCGTATGTTTGTTTTTCGAAATGCTGTAGGAGGTTGTTGGCGGTGGCGATGAATGATTATCGAGCATAGCATAGCATAGCATAGCATAAGCATAGCAAAGAAACTTGGGAAATGGATGGAAAAAGGAAAGGAAAGGGTTGCAAGAAAAGGTTTACTGACAACAAATAATAAACAAACAATGGTGACACAATTGTTGGGAATCGTTCCGCATTTAGATGGTGGAAAAGGTGTGCAGCCCAACGATTTTGACATTTCCCCGGAGGTGCACCGGAGGAGCTTGGGAGAAGCACCAAGTATGTACAGGTGACAACTGCTGAACCGCTTTCGACGGTTCTTTCCTTCCCCATTTTCACGTGGCTTTCTATTTCGAGGAATAGTACAAGGTGTGAAAATGCTTTACATCGAAGCAGCCAGATTACAAATTGTAACCTAGTTACCATGGTAGTCCGCTGTCGCAGGGCTCTTGCGGTCCCTTGGCTTCCCTGCTCACACACAGTGCAGTGTGAGAGGAATTACGTTCGCTTCTCGCGACCTACTCACTATACAAAGGTGAGAAGCACAGCAGCCAGCGGAACAACACGGCACCGCTAGTGTTTTACACAGCTGCCTTTCACTCGTTCGCTTTGCTAGCTTATGTACTCATGTTCACTCTTTTCAGCGCAGGGACTTTGTTTCGGACGGTTCTTCTACCTGATGGTATAGGTATCGCAATTTTCCCCGTGCAACTTCACAACATATATGACTTCCATGCATCGAAACAGTGGTACAAGCTTTTCCTGTACAACTACTTCCAGGAAGTGCAAGATTGTTTACACTACACAGCAGCACTGAACAGGACAATACAGGACACAGAATTACTCATTCTCAAGAGCACACTCAAGCAACGACACACTCGTCTCTTTCCCTTCACTTCACATGGAAATAATAACTAATCCGTCTATTTTTTACCGAAGCTGCCAAATTAATTCGATCGAAAAATATATTTTATCACACTCATACATATAAGTAAAGCGCCCGGAAAAATGAATTTTACTCTGAGAAGTTTTTTTAATGCTTCTTTTTGCACGCAATCGAAAGGAGACCACCACCCGTGCTGGCCACTGACACTGACTGACTAGGCGACACAACACAACGGGAGCAACACAACGACTACCACCACCACCGTCGACATTGTTATGGTGAGTGTTGTGTGTGCTTCCCTTACGCGATCCGTTTCTGGGCCACCACAGCTTTCATTCAGGGTCCACCACTACTCGGCACACGGCGCATTCGCTTTTCGTCCCCAACCCATCCTCCCCTTCCTAGTTTTTTTTCCATTGCTCTGTGCAATGGTCGTGCTTTTTGAGACCTCTCCTATACTCATAACCACACATACACACAGCTAGACTTCCCACTCACACTTATTTGTGCAAACACATACATACACACTCTAATGTACAAGGGGTATTTTTTCCACCCGCCAGCATGAGGTGTGAAAACTCTTCCCTAGAGAAGAGATACACAACTGCATCTCGGTGCAAATATTACTTGCACTCCAGTGCATCGCTGCATCTGTCATCGTTTTTGTTTATATGCTCATCGTTCTATTTTCCCAAAGTACATTACCTTGATAAATGGTCACGAGAGGGGAAAGAGCAAGGGACTTTTTTTCACAACTGTCAATTGTTGTATTCTATCGCTTTGTATGGAAAAACACATTTTACTCAAATTTGCATGAAACATCAGTTCACACACAAGTATTCCCGTTGTCACTTTTACTTGTAGATTTGGATCGGTTCTAGTTCACAACAGTAAGTTAAACCAATGTAATGTTTTAATCCTAAGTTAACATTTCTCATAGCTCTTTCTACATTCTGCTTAGTTTGTCACTTTTCAAGATATCCCTGCACAAAGCCTGCACAAACCTGCCCTGGTGAATAGTAGAAGGCAGCTTCAAAGGTGTTAGTGGTTTTATTCTTTGCAAAGCAGAACGACCAGTTTCATCCCGTCCGGTCAAACACTAAACTTCACAACAAACAATAGCGTAAAAACCAATAGAAGAAATCCACACACCGATACTCATCCGCAGCAGCAAGCGTTCAAAAAGATATTTCCTACATAAATCCTTCACAACCGAACGCTAAGCTTGCGAGTGTTTGTTTATGGTTCATCTGACTTATTGTTAAGCGGTCTTTACACCTATGCACATTTCTGCTTCCGAGAACCGTTTTGAGAAAACTCAATTTTCTCAATATTTTCACGTTTTACATCATTTTTATTCACTGGCTGTTTTGTATTTCATGTTTACTTTTAAATACTGTAAGGTGGATCAAAAATTTACATACAAAATTAAAAAAGTTAGAAAATTACTTTGTTTAGAACAATGAGAGAAACATCATGAGAAAGTTGAAAACAATGAGGCTTCGCTCTGACTTACGCCAGCAGTGTCTCTCAACCTGCTTGATGGGAATGTGAATATGGTTTCCCTGAGTACTGTTTCATTTAAAGAATTATAATTAATTTACATTTCATTCAAAAACAAAAAACATACGACGATTCGCAGAT
>KB701626.1:0-23916 GCA_000349165.1 Anopheles christyi | reverse complement strand
TGTTTGTATTAACTCGATTGAAGCAACCGTACGATGTTCATTGTCATTTCTATTAACTATCAGATGCCTAAAAACACACAATTTTGTGACCAACAAACAACCAGCAATGCTATAAATCTGAATGATCCTCTAAAGAATAAAGGGTCGATTCGCAACAGGTGCTAGAACACAACAAAGAGCTATCTTGCAGCAGACGTGAGCATGATAGCTAATTTGCAACAATCAATATAAAGATTAATGCAGGTTTCATTCTAAACAGATCTTTAAATAAGTATGGCAAACAGTCAAAGGTTTTTGCTCAAGCAATTTTATAAGATAATCCAAAGCAAATACAAAAAATGGTATACAAAACAGGGATAGAATGTAAGTTGTCAGTGGACCTGTGGTTATAATGTTTCCAAATAAGCATGAATCAGCAATGAACTATGATAAGATTGCCTTGGAAACAGCCCCAAAAGCTTAATAAATATATTTAGCAGAAACAAGGAAAACATTTCTTTAAAAACTAAATAAAGTGATTTGGTTCTGTATTTGATTAGAAAATGGAATAACATTTTCTTTTTTCTAATAACTTATGGTAAGTAAGAAAAGCTCGGATCACCTCTTTTAAAGTGTACACCATCTGGGGTTTTTTTTTATATTCGACATACGCGGTGTCTGCGCGATGTAAAGTCTCGAAACAATAACCTTTTTGGTGAACTAAAACATAAGAAAAGCTAAACACTGTTACTAAAGTGTAACGGATTTAAATGCTATAAAAAGCACGCTGTTACAAAAAAAACGATTTTTTATTCTGAGATTGAACGAGAATTAACTGAACAAAATGTACTCAACAATAACTCTTCACATAGAAAAACTGATTGGTCACTGATGGCTTGAACGTTTCAGCTGAGGCACCAATCTAATTAAATTCCTGTTGCTGTTATCTCCTTCCGCTCAATTTGTCTTAGCTACATGCGTATCATGCCAACGAATTCACATGGAAATTTATCTTTTTGCTTTCAATGGAATTCGCTACCATAATCGCCCTTCTAGCATGGGGAAGATTTCAACGCTGATCAAATTGAAAATCAAACACGTTTCTTGACACGCAATCGCTCGCTGATTCAACGCCCCAAAAAGGGTTACAGTACGCCGTCATGTGGCCAGATGACCTGTAACCACGGGATATCGGTACTTTCACGCTACACCCTGCGCTAATCTACGCCACCCCTGGGAATGCAACACAGCAGGGCCCGCCATCCATGGTTGCGCTGGTTCAGAAGAATTCACTCAACCGAATAACCAGCATGTGCCTTCGTCCAACATTTAGCTACACCACACGCCAGATACCTTTATGCGTGCAATAGATCACGATACGAAATAAATATTATCCAAATAGATTCCCTCTGGTGCCGTGCGGTATGGAATATGCTGGTTTACTGGGTGCAACACAAAAGGGGTTGAACGGACCCACAGTCTTTTTACCCTAATGAAGGGCTAAAAGGTACATCATCGCCACGGAATTGTGGGGCAATGTTCAATGTGTGAAGCAGTACAAATTATTTAGGGCTGTCTTTGTGAGCTTGCCGGTTCACTCATGAACATATGCTCCTGTTACAGTTCGCTTGTTTTTCCTAAAGGATAGTGACACAGTTTTTTTTAAGTCTGCAAAAAAAAGATTATCTGTCAACTGTGTTTAATAGACAAAACTTTGTGATGTTGTTAAGATTTAAATTTATTTGTTTATTGGGCGAGTTGACAAGGTTACAAACTGCAACACTGATAAATTAACAAATTACTTCTTTTTTCTCCTTCTAAGTGTGTCACGATCATTTTTGAAGAATAATAAACATTTTGACAGTTGATAAGAATATTAAAAACGCACTTAAACTCACCGAAAAATAGTTTAACCTTTAAAATAACATATCCAAAAGCAGAACAAGATATTGTTTTAATTATGCAAACATATCTTACAATTACTACACACTATCTTTCAAGCTTGCCTTGTTTATTTCATTAATGATTTCATTTGTATTTAGGAATGTATTGATCTATTGCTTTGTCACACTGTTCAGTGTTATTGTTACTGTTCTCAAACCGTTTTCAAACAGACCCCGCTGAATGTTCTTGGTCGTAGGCCTAGTCACTGCATCAGTTTATAATATGGTCAATGGTTTTGGAAACAATTTTTCTGCCGGGAGATGTTCTATACAAATTGAAAGAAAATGTTGTCGAAACGTGTAATACAAGTGGCGACTTGCATTCGAGTAGAGGGCCGTGAAACAAAACAACAACAAAAATTAAGCCATTAAAAAACCACATTGATAGCAATACGGCCTAACATGGCCGTTCCTCCTGAATAAAAAAAAGAAAAACCACATTGATAATGTCATATTTATTTAATATTATTGTTGCTCTTAAACTTCTAGGACTTGGACTAAGACTTACGTTAGTGTGTTAGTTCCTTACGTTGCGCTTATTGTTATCAAACTTTGAATCGTAGGGTGTCTACTCTTCACAAGTATTTTTTTCTCCTTTCTGGAGTCAACATGAGAAACATCCAGCTTCTAAGCCCAGCCTTCCTGTTTATTTGGAAGTGTGATTTCCGAACGGAAGAGAATAGAATGGGAAATTAAAGCATCATCAACTCGATTCAACTTGCAGTAGGAACGGACCCTCAACTTGTTCATATCACACCCCTGGCGGTAAATTTAGAGGAGGGCTAGGATGCAGTCTAGGATCAGTCACGAACAGGAACCAAATAGAACAGGACAGCTCGATGTAGGCAGAATACAGAAGGTAATCGATGTGATGACAAACGTAAGAGTGTAAAGGGCTCAAAGGGAAATTGAGGAAAAACTAGACTCATACCCCCTTCATGATTTCACCCTACTGTATGAAAAGGCGCGTCGATGGTTTACCAAATCCCGCCGCCAAGCTGTTTTGTTTGGTGGGGTAATGCTAGCGGATTATCATGCTCATTTGTTTCGCGTTTTTTTCTCGTTTTTTGAACATCATGCCGAAGGGAGATTTTTTTTCTACTGTGGTTTGACTCACAATGGTTGAGGAGCGCATGAATTTGTACAATAACAATCAGTGTGGGAGGGTTAGGCTTTGGACAGGTTCTTTTCCTATCATGGTTGTGCTCGACTGCAGTGAAAAAGATGACGATTGTTACGGTGCAGGAAGTGTGAAGTTTCACACAGTTATTTGTTTAGCTCGGCTCTGCACCTGCTAATCGTTTCATGATTGCTTCAGATGTTTTTTTGATTGGATGTTTATTCATTTTCTTTTCCTTTTTGTAAGCTAAAAAACACAAAATAAAAATCAATATGAAATTATTGAAATGACTCAAATTAATCAGTTTTATCATGCGAATATTTACTTAGGCAATTTTAACTTTTTGATTTTTTACCTACAACTTTCTGATTATTTCAACCATTTGAGAAATTTGATTAAAAACTCTATACAAGTTGAAAACATGTAGCAAATAAATCATTTATAAACTATCCTGTTGTTAAGGTCGAGGATATACTCTTTTCACTCCATTAAAAAGGAGCTATGGTATTTCGTACTTGTGATGGTTTGGCTGTATTGCTTAAGCTTTTAGCTATTTTTCGTCTTTTAATATTCAACTAAATAACATAACTTCTACCCTAGGAGACATTTTTACATCAAGAATGAGATAATTGATTCAGTTCAATCAGTGTCTCTTGCCCTGAACTCGCAAAGATTGATTCAACAAGCAAAACGCGATCAAAGCTTGTAATCTAATCAAGCGTTGTATCTTTTACCCATTCGCCTGAATTCCCTCTGCATGGTGCCCTTGAGTTCGGTTCTTTTCTAGACATCAGTGGAAACCAATCTATCAGTGGAATAAATCAAAATTATTAAACATTTCAATCTACCAATTAACTCCTTCTCTACGGTGATTATGGGTGCAGGGCTAAATCTTCCATTCGGCTGATGGCGTGAGATCCGTGCATCAAGACAGCGGACACGTGCATGCGGTCTTAGCACACGAAGCTACTCTTTTCAGAGCACGTGATAAATGTAAGGGCTGATGAATCTTCGTACAGCATGGTGAAAGTGTCCCAACTGGCGCTAACCAGGCAGACAACTGCTCGAGGAAATCATAACAATTAAATTACCCTTCTTTTGTAGGTCACGTGTCATATGGTTTATTGGTCTCGTGCCGTAGTCGAGCGGACATGCCATTCGGACGGTCTAGCTAGTATGATGCTAGTTGAAAGGGATGTTGACACACGGCATTATACTGCTGTAGAGAAAAAGTGCAACCATACACTTGCAGAAGGTGACTACGCGAGACGGTATCATAACCGTAATGAAAATTAGATTAAAGCTGTACCAAGATCGTGCCACACGCCCCCGGAAGATCCTGTGAGAAACTAACCTGTGCTTGTGAGTTTTATGTGGTCTCGCATGTTTTACGCAGATGCATAACGAAAAGGGCGAGTTTTGTGTTGTTGTAAACAGTCGTGCTACCTAATGTGCAATCCGACTTCTTTGTGCAAAAGAATCGTGAACATTCCCCATGTCTGAACCACAACCCATTCCTGTTGTTTGCAAAAGAAAACCACACCGAATGTCACATCGGACGGAATGGTTACCTCTTCACAAGTTAATGTAATGTTTTTGTTTGTTTTATCACAGATGTCTGTAATTTTGGATTCATTTTGGTTGAGTTTCAGTCACCAGTAGCAAACAAAGTAGCGTGATATGCGAGCATTGCCGGTTGGCTAGATACTGTTAAACTTTCATGCGTTATGTTTTATTTCAAACATCGCTATGTTCCGCTGCTTGAATCGGTTCCCCGATTCGTGTTCATATTCCTGTGTTCGGCTCTTTTCGTACATTGAATAATTCCACATTTTGTCCTACTAAACAATTCGGTAGTGTGTTTTTATTATGTTTTTTGTTTTTAGGTTTGCTCTCTTGCTTTCCCTGCAAAGTACACGAGTCTCAACATCACTTTGGAAGAGTGGACATCTGGTAGATACGTGACTTTCTTCCTTCGCTTGGTATAGGTCAGTGTGTTCTGCAAAGGTTTCGAGAGTATGTATGTATTTTGCATATTTATTTCTAAGCTCGACTATACAGCTATGCTCTTCCTCCGTTGAATCGTTGAGAATAACAACTATCAATATTTATACCGCTAAGCAGACACAGCAAAATTATCAAATATTTATTCCCTGAATCTGCAGCATTCAATTGCCGATGGCAGGTTCTTCTATGTATTGCCAAAAGATGTAACCGTAAAAAACTCGGTTGACCCTTCACGTGCTTGAGCAGTGCTGTTGAGTATTAGCGTCTGCCCAAAAAGGCAAAAAAACAATCGTCGTTGCCCTAGGGTTGCTTCTCTACCAGTGTGGTACCATATGTTGCTGACAGAAGGTTGCTTTACAGCATATGATAAACTCAGCCAAACAGTCGGGAGGGATTCATGCTTAATCTTGCGTCACAAAATGCAAGTGCACGTTCTCATTTTCATATAATTATTGATATTATCTCCTATTTATTTGACCTGAAACGATCGTTGAAAAGTTATAATCCAAGACGCTCAAATAAATTTCCGTGTAGAATGTTAACAACAAACCGAAGGTAGCATGTGTTTTGGTTCGCTTTGCTTTCGATTGTTTATGGCACTTTAATAAGTAGATTAAATATCAGTCAAGTGTGATTAATGGTTGATCATCTGGCAGAACCTTATTTTTTACATGTATTTATGTAATCATCACTACCCAGGGGAAAAATGGGTTCATCTTATTCGATAAAGACTTTGTCGTATTACGCTCTCAAACAGAAACTGATCAGCTATTCATATGGATTCTTTCTTCTCCATCAAACTCGTCTCTTTCGTACCCCAAATTGTTTCTTTTCTTGTATCATCAACATCATCTATTTTTTTATTTATTTTTGTCACCTTCATTGCATTTCTTTGCAATAAATGTCTGCTTTCAATACAAACGGGTGCTACAAAAGCGCTTTATTAAGATACAAAAGGGAGTTTATCGCCTGCTAATTGATGTTAATATTCCATCTTGATAAGGGAATCGGTGTAGAAAATAAGGATATTAGAAAAATATGATAATTGTGACCTTTTTAAGGTAAATTTAACAAATATTCCAACACGAAACACGTATGAGTAAAAACAACACTAATTTCTTCTCTCGTTTTCCCCACGGACCTAGTGTAATCGCATAGCTAGGCTTAATTTTCCTGCACTCTTCTGAGAATAGGCCTTATAGCCTGGTACAACATGTGTCGTTTCTATTTCTCTTCCGTAATCAGACTTTCATTCGAGATCGATCCAAATATCCAAGAACATAGACCAAAGTTGAATTGATTTTTCCTCTTACGACAAAACCGATACAGTGGAGCTGAGTGAACTAATCATTTACTAGACAAACTGCTTTCTTGTATATTTTGAGACTGTCGTTTTTGTCCCTTTTTCTCACTCGTACCATTTCTCGTACAGTGCAATTCTCTTGAAACGAAAACATAATCGAATAAAATCAATCGATAAGGATTTATGAATTGCTTATCGGTTCTAGCAGTGAAGTAGCTTCCGATTTATTGTGAAGGTCTGTTTTGTCGGTTTTTTTCTTCTATTACTTCTGTTTCTTGGACATATCACGTTCCGTGGAACTTGGTGTGCCAGGAAATCAGGCAAACGAAAAATCTGGAAGAACGTAATCTTTGCCGAACGTCTGTCAAGCATCGAGAAATTGGTACTGAATCATTGATGGCAAATCGAAAATAGATTACACCAACCGCTGAGCGACAACAGCATCTTGACAACGTCCGATGGCAATAAAAGTGAAAAAGACCCAACGTAATCTGATGGGAAAATATGATTCAGGCATCTTTGGGGGCAATCGTTCCGTGGTAAATGAGTCGTGAATGATTGAACACGTTAACGATTGGAGCACGCAGCAGCTCTGGCATAAGCCTAATAAACTTTTATTTATTCATGTTTCAAGAAGGATTTCCACCAGCATTTACGTTACGCATTTGTGTATTGAACAGTAATATTATCAAAAAGATTTTTTTGTGATACCGCCTAGAGTAAAGGTTAGAGAAAAAAATCATTATTTCAATTCTATTATCACATTATTATCAAATGTATTCACATCAATTAACGTGTTTCCAACAACTACAATTCATCGAAATATGTATACATTTGGATTCGTTTACTACTTTTTAATCTACTGCAGGCGTAACATCTTACGTCATCATTCCTGAGTTATGCACGCTTGCTAATTAAACGTAAAACCAATCAAACATATTAAATCAAATAAAAAAATAACATTACATTACAAAAGTTAGTCCGTGGTACAACCTCATCAATAAAGATCAATATTATGCTGTGTATCAAGGAAACTCAAACATCCAGCTTTTTTTTCGTATTCCCCCTAAATAACTCAAAACTACGAAAAAAAAATATTAAACACTTTCTCGCAGTTAAAATCCAACGTAAAAAAAACATGTAAGAATCAAGAAGAAGCCTGCAGGGTTAACTTGCCAACACGTCACATTCATGAGTGTAGGGGAGTAGCGTGACAAATGTCACCCATATTTACGAAACCGGCACGCTTACCAGGAGCATCAGCATACTGTCATGATTGAAATGTTGTGCTTTTCCCATATCCTTCTGTCAGTAACGTTCCTCTGTGCTGGAACTTAATTCTCGACGGAATCAAAAGTTTGACGCGTGTCCCACGTCGCCCCTGACACTTGATACTCCTGGGGAAGTATCGGGGATCGGTCAATGTTGCAAACTGTTTCTGGTTTCTTATCACTATATAGGTCACTTGAGACGCCAACTTGAGAGCGTTTGGTTAATGGCATGTAAATATTGATCATTCGCATTACGTCTGGTTTACATGCATCTTCGTTTGACACACGTACAATATTTTTAATATGTCAACTTTTCAATGTGTGTTGTGTACCACCCCTGTGATATAATATGAAAATGTGACTTGAAACAATAAGTCTTGAAATGTTATATTTCTACATACACTTGATATATTTTAAACACGATTTCTCGACCGTAAATCTATCATATTTTCGGTTTTATATAAACTTTACAAAGGTTCTCTTTGAAATATGATTTCGACTCATTAATCAGAAAACAAACTTTAACCTAAAATATTCCAGACTATTCATTGCTAGCTCATAGCTTGATTCTCCGACTTTTGGTTTCGCTGCAGTATTTATTGGTTCTAGATTTGAGACATTTTTAGTAAAACAGCTAAGCTAAAATGAATAAAAAGTAGCGATTAAATTTAACCCTAGAGGTACATTATAGATCTTGAGCAATTTTTACTTAAATCTACTAAGAATGGAAGAATCTAAACAAAACAGGGTTACAGTACATTTTGGTTAGGTAACACAAAAAACTTCACCCGAATAAAACTATATTTTTTCCTAATCCTTATATGGTATTCATCATACATTCTTCTCCTCAGTGCTGTACTGCAACTCACGTTTTTATACCACCGGTTTATTACAATCATAGATGATAGCAGGAGTGACTGGACTCAGATGGTTGTAGTGGAATTGGAAAATAAAAATTCTATGATTTTATAACCAGGATGCTAGCAGCAAGGAGAAAAGTATACCATGTTGCCGTATATACTGCCATTCGTTTCACCTTCCATGCAGTATGAAAATGAGTTTAGGAAAAATCACTTCTGAACTTCTTCTGCAGATTGCATGAAAAGGATCGCTTCCTAGAGACGCCCTGTAGAATACATGTATACTAAATTTTGGCTCCCAAAGGTGTGTTGTTTGAGTGTATGCTCGGTCCCAGGTGAGTAGAGAAAAGGAGTTTCCATTGCTGGAATAAATCTAGAGCATCCACGACCTGAATATTTTATCACTTGATTCATGGAGGATGCCGGAAAAATCTCCTCCTTACTCATTTTAGAAGTGAAGTCATCTTTCCTCAATTGTTGCCTCTTCATTCAACACTGTATGGGTTCCGAACACACCAGGCGAAGCACCAAAACCATCAACCATTCTACGTCACCCCAAGGGAAGGTTTTTCCATTTTTGCCAAGATTTGATAAATATCATCAACACAAGCACAACTGTACGATTTCTTTTCTTGCTTCACCATTGGACAAAGATTGTTTTCGCTCTTTCGCTTTGACACCTTCTTTTGTGAGTTTTCTTCGAATCAGACATCAAGTCGGGATGGGATTTTTTTGTCAATGGTGAAAAGATTCTTCCCAACAACTGTCTCACGCAACAATGATTTTACACTTCTCCTTGTATTTTCAACACCCTATCGTAACAATCATCACAACATGGCCTCTTATTCAACCGTACAAATCGACCCAAAGAATAGTGAAAGCGGTAAAAACCGTTCAACGTCTTGTTTCTCTTGATTGAGTCTTGAAAGACCGTGATAGAAATCGAACTTCTTAACGTGAAGTAAAAGGGCGTAATTGAAATATCAACATGCTACGATATTGACTCATCACGTACAACGTTCATCAGCTATTTGCCTTGTCCGGCAGGAATGGCATTTTTTGGGAAACAACGTACAAAACGAACTCATCATCGTTACTGGATAAGGAAAATGTGAAAGACCTAACAAGACATATTGTGCAGACCAGACCAGAAGAAATGGCTAGACTGATTGGTTTTGGAGTGATAAATTCGAATGAAATTATTTCTCGTCAAGAATTGGTACTAAAAGCATTGGTTATGCTCAATTAAAGGACCTTGCATTTCAAGTTTGAGTGATACATTGAAAGGAAGCTAATTATTTGACAACTTATTTTTCGGCGTTAACGATGTCATGCCTGCCTTGTCCATTGGACAGCTTATTTCTTCCTAATCGTTAGCTCGCGATACAAATTTGCTTGTTTAACGTTAAGAAGTGCATTACTACATGTGCATGCAATACTATATACACCACAACGTGTAAAATATGGCTCGGTATGTTAAGATAGTTTTAGTTTAAAGCTGAGTCCTTTGATAGAAGCCTCTATATTTGTGCCAGAAATTAAGAAAGCGGTTAAATAACAAAAAGCTTATGTCTGATCATTTTGGATTAAAAAAAAATCCTTACTAGTTGTAAAATAAACACCTACTTTAACAAAACATTGCCTAATAGAAACGCACTAAAAGCTCGGGATGAGAAGGAGAAACAGCAATAATCGACTAATTAATTAGCCACCCTTCTTTTAAGCAACAAACTTACTCACCTAAGCCTTTTGATGTGTTGTTTACACTGTGGTGTCATAGTCTGAGGATGAACTCATAATTTTCTCATTACACTAATGTAATCCAGCCCTTTTCGCTTCTAAACACAGTACCGCCGAGCGCAAAAAGAACCTCACTCGGTTGGTTTTATTACTTTTGAAACAGATTTTCTCCTTCGCTCACAAAATAAGAAAGCGGAAGCAGTCTAAAATGAATGGTGCTAAACATTTCACGGGACGCAGGATGTTGTTTAACCGTCTTGTTCATCCTTTTCGTAAGGGGACTCGATACACAGTCAGGGCAAGGTTTGATCCGGGGTGCTCTGAAAGCGTGCTTACTTCAAAACAGCACCACACAGATGAGCATCGGTTGAAGCATGTGGTCTTATCTTCTTTTTCTATCCATTTAACATCTTCCGGATGTACCTAGAGCATTAGTGAATGAACGAAACCAAAGATGCAGAGGACTTAATTTTAATTAATGTAAGCTTAGCACACCCCGTCTGGACTTAAAGTGCTTCCAGTTGTTTTTGTTGTTAAAAAGGTGACCCAAATCAGATGTGACTGACCGTTGGACGGAGGAGCAAAATATGAAAGACCATTAACCGTCATTCATTATTCAGATGATACATTTTTTACATTGTCTACTACTCACACTTTCATAAATCAACAAAATCATTTTAGTTTAATAAGTTGATTAACAAATACATATTCAATAACAATGGTATGGTCTTTGTATTATAATTCCTGAGCACGCAGCATTGGATCAAACTGTATTAGGCTTACAATTTTTTTTAGAAATATTCTCCGTCCGTTCTTTCCAAATGGGAATGGAACCCAAGACAAGCTTGTTGTAAAGTCGTCCATTTGTCGACTGTACCAAGACGAATGTAACATGGAACGGTGTCGAAGACTTTTAAACCATTTTGCAGTCAACATAGATAGCTTCAAAATTGCATGAAACAATAATGTATACGAAAGGGAACTATACTTGTTCCATGTGCTGTGATTGGTTATTTTATGAATGCTCTGGCTGCGCATGTGCAAGAAATTAATAATCAAAAATATTAATGTTCTCATTCCAGTATGTGTCCAGAAGCTGTCAAAAATATAATAAATGATAAAAGGTTGAATTAAAAAGGAAGTATTACTCCCATCGGGAAGAGCAAAGCATTAAAATTTATTTTCTTTTAGTGTACTTCAACCCCCATCCCAGATCACTTCATACACATTTCTACACACTTTTAAATCTGGTTGTCGCTATTTATCTAAATTTAACAGATTTCTGTTCCCACGCGCCCATCCTGCGACAGTAATGGTGGACCCAAAAAGATGGTTTACAAAGAAGAAAAGCAGAACAAAATGCAGAAATTCGCGCTGCCCCAGGTACCGTCGCTCAACTGAGTGATGATGATTCCATTTTCTTACCTCACCCAACACGGCGAAAAACAGAAAATCAACGCTCATCCAAAGGAACACTCATGCCGAAACGTGACGCAAGCCCCGCTTTCCACTTGCGCCACTACTGCGAAGGAAGAAATCAGTATCCATAGAAATCACGAGCTCTTATGTACAAAATGGTATGAACGAACGAAACTGATTTCCTCGATGGAAGCACACGCCATCATTCTAGAACAGCACACAATCGGTTGGTTTTGTATTAGCTTAGCAAAGAAAATAGTATATGACCAACCCTCCTGTTTTTCAATTACAGTCTGAACATCCGGAAATAAACTCAAACAGATTCAATCTCCTAAGAAGGGTATTCGCACGGAAGGCTCCAATTTCCGACGGAAAACAAAAAAAAAGGATGCGATAACGAAGTAAGATAAAACATTCCACCCGAACCGAATGAAATCGTTATACAGATTGCGCCTCACTTTGATGATTGCTATCGGTGTGTTTGTGGCAATAGTCATTGCCAGCGATGATGATGATGATGATTAGTTTGATGACGATCCGAAACGGTAACTCACACACTGTTACACTCTTATATACCAACGTACCTCAACGTTGCGTTATCATCACCATCATCAATATCCTTGGTTAAGATCATTGCTTCAGGGACTTGCTGGCCTTGTGTCCGTGTCTTGCCTCGACTACGAAACCATCCCCTTGCTACGGCTCAATCCATTGCTATCACAAACACACGTACACCGGATGTGCACATAAAATGTGCTCTGATTCTCGGCCGAGAGTTCAGCGCTGGGTTCAGCCCTTGGTGCGCCATTTGAGACGCGATTTTTTTCCACCACCACCACCACCACCACGTGTGTCGCACGATAGACTACCGCCATATAGAAACGCACCGCAGCCTTCTTTTTTCTCGTTATAGCCACGTGAGTTCCTACCAGGGGAATTTCAATGATACATTCCCTTTGGAGCATCGTTGGCGCTACAGCGGCAATCTGAAACGGAGCTGGTTTGGATCAAATTTGCTGCTGCCAGATTGCTTCGTGACCCTGTCTAACACAAAAAGCTATAAAGGTTTCGTTTCCTTTTTTGCGTCATTTTGGCTACAAACCCAACATCACATTTCTTTCGTTATTTGTGGCTAGGTCAGTGCTGCTGAAACTGAATAGTGTATTGATCGTGATGGTGTGTTAAAGCTTTTCAACAGTTTAATGGGAGCCACGAGGTAACAAACAAGACAAGGCTCTTTGGCGTTTAGTTTTTATCATATATCGGTTGAAAATCAACGCTGCCGAACTTTAATATAACTCAATTTAATGCTTTCTTTAACATAGTCCCATTCGAATCAAAAGCTGTACAGTTAAAATAAATACACAAGGTACAATACAAGGTACAAATGATGCGTTTTTTCTTTCAAATATGATTTGCTAAAACTTTTTTTAAGCTATATTTACTGCCTAGCCTTCCCTAAGGATGGTACAAGACTGATAACAATGGATGGAATTCAAATAAATAAAATAAATAAATAATATTGAGCAAAGCCATTTTTGTATTCAGTTACGTTTTACCTTATTTTTTATGTTATCGAATAAAAATGTATACCGAACAATGCAGCCGTAAGTCTCAAGTTTGGCCAAATATTCAACACTGCTAAAAAGTACTATGTTACGTATCAAGAACTCGTTCAACAAAAAAAGGACAAGTTTTTTCTACCTTTTGCTTATTTGTTGCTCATTTGTTTAAAAAAATGGTCATTGAATTTTCTAAGCAGCACACGGCTTTGTAGGATAAGTCCCTTTTTTCTGTTAAATGTGTTTGGTGGTGTAACATGACCACTAAGCCGGTTGATAGTGGCATAATCTGAACACAGCTTAGATTTCCATTTCCCTCTCTTCCTTCGGCCATGTGTCACTGGTAATTGAATCAACATTAGGGGTGCGAGGTTGATTTTGATTGACACACCCTGTGTTATTTTAAGAATGAAAAACCAAGGACCAACACTAGCCTCAAACCAAAAGTAAACATTGTGCTAAAAGACACAATGCATGGTCACAAGCTAGTACCAATCGAATGCAATACTAATTCTTACAGAATACGGTGTGCTGAGCTGTACCAACGGCTCAAGTAAACGTTAACCAGCAGGAAGGAAAATGTACCATCCTTTTCACGCCTTATTCACAGCTGCCCGTCAAATGCTACAGCCTTTAATCGCACCGAAACAAGTGTAATCCTATTGTCTTGCCCTATGTACGTTTCCATACATAATTGCAACAATCTCATACATTTTGAAATGGCTCGAAGCAAAAAGAGGGAGTTTAATGTTACAAATGGTTCGCGGTTTTGCTACAAATTAACCAGATTTCCATCCAGACAGACAGTATGTGAGAGTGGTCTAAAGCTTTAGATGTTCGAAATCGCGGGTCGTATTTCAGCATGAATTGGTTTTGCTATACGAAACCAGAACCAGTCCGCACCAGCCAGAATGCGTTATTTAATAATATTAAGGGACATGTGGTTACCGACCGAATGTGACTACCCGAATACGTCTACTGAAAAAAATGCAAAATGTGTAGTTCTATGATATAATGACTCTCTTCACATATGAGGAATGAAGTCGTAGGATGAAGTACAATTAATCGCCTGTTCATTCGTCCTTAGTGTGTTGAATAACTTCGTCCTTAAAGTACGGCCAGAACAGTCAGATATAATCATCACAAATTTACCCAAAAAATACGTTTCTCTTTAGTACATAGCTATCATAAATTAGTACATAGGTGCCATTAATGGAGACATAAATCTTTACGCACTACCCTAACCTAAGATTTATTTTATGATTGTGTCGAGCTGAGAGTACAGATTTCCAAATTTTTAGCCACTACATTTTAGCATTCCTTAGTACTCCCGCCTTCCCTTCACCTCGCGTACTTCGGAACGGCTCTAATGACCACAGCTGCTGCAATCTTAGGCCACCCAAAGCGAAAGAACGCACACAAATCCCGTTCAAAATAATGCTCTGCGCTCGTAAAGCAAATGGCGGGACTGTCTGGAACGGCCGTTGATCTGCAATCTTGCAAAACAGTCACCCATAAATGTACACTTTTTTATAGCTTTCTGTAGGGTCGCCTTTAGTGCCTGTTTTAATGCGACCCCTCAAAAAGCATAGTAAGACGTTAGCTTAAGCGGACCATTTTTAACACATTTTTTTACGTTCATTTAAACGATTATCAAGCTTGAGGAAACAATTTTTGTAGAGCTTTTTTACCATGCTTTGTTCAGAAATTTTAGCTTTCGGAGAGGTATAAAGCGATGCCAAATTTTTTAACCCTTAGCAGGTAAAAACTTGGTATTTGAGGAATATAACATACGCTTCGAAACATCGTTTTTATTATATATTTATAAACATTAACTCCTTTGTAATTTGAAATCAGTTTTTTTTTAATTTTAGCACCTATTTTTGAATTTATTTAATTGTTGAATCAATCGACACACTGTTTAGCCCTCTCGATGGTACTAACAAGGCGTAATTGAATCACATACATAACTTTATTTATGGTTCGTCTAACGCGTAACAGAAAGTCCTCGAAAGTATTGCCATCTTGCTTACACATTATATCTTAAAGTGATAGATAATTTATTGTTAAGACTACCGCTAGATAGATATCCCAAGTAATAATATTAGCAAAAACGGTTGAAATCGCTAAATTAATACTAAATCGTCAATTAGAACGACGTACCTTTTGCATTTATTTTTCTAGAATTTCAAGGCTCGTTTCTGTAATCTTAAAAAAACAAAAGACATCGGCAACAAACTATCCTTATAAGTATTCCAAATGAAGGTGCTTCTGAACCGTGGATCAATCCAGGATTAATGATGACAACAATCGCGATGTACATATTCTTCTTGTTTAGCAGCAGAGAACACGCTCGAATGTTATGACGAGGTAATACAAATGGTTCGTAGACAAAATCATGAACGACACTACAAAGACACAGCATTAGGCAGGCCTTCTTACAAAAAAAAACAACTCTTTTCATCTCAGAATAATACAATAACAATATCTACATAAAATTTACAACAATCAAGATACATTTTTATCTAGAAAAGAAAGAAAATCCCAATAAATCAGCAATGTAAAATTTCAGAGACGTATTAACTTAATTATGCTTGATCTAAGCCATATTATTTATGAATCCGAAATGCACGATATTCGGTAGGTATTAATGATAATTTGTTAAATGAGAACTTACCCTATTACCGTGCTGCATTGCTAATCCTGAACTGCTGCACCCAAAATCCTTTCATTTGTGCAAAATTCTATTTCCATTCTCGTTCACCATTTCCGCTCCTTTACCCTCTAACTCTTCTCCATGAGCCGTACCGTAAAGTACTGTTGCCGGGCCAAACGTACGTCCAGTGTCCGAATCCATAAATTTGCGGTATTTATTGGAACGAAGGCCAAACGACCGGCCAGACTTTGTGGCTTCTTTAGGGACCCTGGTTGGTAAGGGGGGTGGGGGGTGGTGGTAAATACGCCTTACATGTTTAAGGCGTGTGCTTTGTGGCTCGCAGTTGAGGTCACCCCATGAATGCGCTACTAATAGCTCGTTTCCCACACTGTAAGCACAACAACGGAGGGGTTGAAGGGGAGTGATATTTATAACGCTGTGTGGGCAGTGCGACCGGTACGGCAAAGGTATGAGAAACTGTAATACGCAAAGTAATTAAATGATGACCATTATAATGCGACCAACGCTATTCGAAAATGTCGGTCTGTTGTGTGGTTACAATACGTCCTGGAGTTTCCATACTTGAACTTCAGCATTACGGTAAAGCTTCAGTCCGACTACCTACTAGTAAGTGAGTTGTGGTTGTGCAGATTCAAGGAATTGATAATCAGACAATAAGGGTGCCAAACTAAGAGCAAAACGTGTCGACACAGTCAGTCAACTGGAAGGACGTTGGTCAATCCCATACCACACACCGGCATATATTGTGAGAAAGTATCAGCTTAAAGGTATGTGTGGCTTAAGGATTGTTTAGTACAAGCTATTTAAAAATTAATGAACATTAGTTGAACAGGAAAGATGATTGATTTGATGATACTATGATGGGTGTTACATCTATTTACATCATCGTTAGTTTCACATCATCTTGTGCCAGGAACGCTTTAAGGATATTTCCTTAACTAGGACAACTTTTGTTCTTTTGATAGACTCATTTTCAACTTTAAACTTTATTATCTTTATATTCCTGTCATGAAATGCTCCTCTAGTGGTGTTGATAGCATAGTTTTTTTCTTATTTATCCATCTCTGTTGATCTTAATTTATCCTAGTGCTTTGGTCGGTCCAAGCCAATCGAATGACAATAATTCAACTGTCAGATGTTCTTATCACGTTCGAAGTGCCTGTTTCCTTGTCTCTGGCCTCGTGGTAATTTCATGTTCAGCTTGTTGATACGTAAACTGATACTTCCACTTCAACAAGCATGATTACACTGGTCTCGCTCATCATCCACTCCTCATTGCTCCTATTTATCTGCTAGCACTCCTTCGTCCATCAACCAAACAAAAAATAAAGCCCCACAATGTTCATGTTACCGTTAGCCATGGGTTCTTTGGTGCAGTAGTGCAAATTGGGTAGCATAGTCTTCCTGCTTTTGTAATGTATATCCAGTCGAAGTGTTCCGATATTTGTCGTTGGCAGTATCCTGCGAAGAATAACAGGAAAATGTTATTATTTTAATGGATGTCTATGATTATATTTGAATATAATTTATTAAATTTATTCAAAGTTACTTATTCACAGGGACAACGTCAGAAAGCGGGCAAAAATGTTTGATTTATTGGCATTTCGTTATTGCGATGCGATGCGACTCGTCACTTTAAAACGGCTGACGAGGTTGGTGCGTAATTTGACACTGATTCGATATAATTGTTTTATATTTATTATGCGGGAGAGCAATCGAATGGAATAAATCAATCATAACGGAAGCATTGGATTACGATACACAGGAAAATTCGGTTTCCACATTTAAGTTTTTCTAGCAGACGAAAGCAAACTCTATGGCTCTTACAAACGCACAACTATTTGCATAACATTTGAGATGAACATTGTTTAATTCCATATTAAAATGCTTGCAAACTCTTAGCGATGCCCGCGTGTAATAAACAGAATTTTTGCATAATTATTGAGTTACTATGCGTTCGTATTGTGCTGCCAATGACTATGTTAAACTGTGGCATGAAAGTCATAAAATAGCTTTCCGATTGTAAGTTAGCATTCTACCCTTTCAATATATTCAGCTATAGAAGACGTATTGTGTAATTAATTCACTCTATCATATAAGAATTTGCAGAAAACCAAACCATGTCGCTGTAACTAGAAAGTCTAGTAGATTGGCGGTTGCATAGAGCAACGTCATAATTTATTCTTCATAACAATGCAGCGCCAAACATAACGAAGAATGAAATTGAAAAACTTTTAAATAAGCTCAACATTTCAAGCGCTAAAAAACGGTTCATACTATATGACCGAAACCTACCATGGCATCGGTATGCGTCGAGATAATTAAAATAAGTTTTGATAATCGCTGAAACTCTGCGGTACATACGTCTTGCCTGAATTTCTTCAATCGTTAGTTGTTCTTAATATTTTCACCACTGCAAAACAATGAACGTTCTTCTCTTTGTACCTTAATTCCATACAAATACTACACTGGGTGGCGGATGGCATCTTTCCCATCAACGGATCTTAGAAAGATCACAGCTTTTCTGAACGGTATAATAAATTATCATTTAAATCACTTTGAAATTTATCTTATAACCAGAATATCCAAACCCTCAAACCATTGTCGACACAAATACTAAATCCTCCATGTCTGAAAACAAGCCTGTAGCGAAGTGAAAGGGATTGGTTTGCGAACCGGCGGAATGCAGTGTTCATATTCTAGATACCTTTATGGTTGTAAAAGGCACTAATTTTGGAAAGCAAGGAATCCTTTACAACCAACCACTGCTCTTCGTTTGCAAACAACGACTGGGGCAAAATGATTCGCTCCAAATGCAAATGGATACAAAAGAACTACAGAAGAAGTAGACGATAGAGCAAAAAGCAGCACTCGTTCTCGCAAGCCAAACCACCGACAGTAACCATGTAACCATACAACGTCAAGCTGTCGAGCCGGTGAATCCAGTTTTATGCAAACAATAAATTATACCCGGACATAATTAATTTAATATTTAACGGTGATAGCCAAATATCCTTTCTTTAGGCAGAGACAATACGGGGGCAACATGGAGTAGCTCTTAGAAAGGACACTAACATGCATCTTCAACAATAAAGAACCGTAACGAAAGGGATTCTTATCAAAGCGTAAGTAATTTGTAGAAATCGTTCCCCTTTGCCGAACAAAAGGCATCTGAAAGAAGGGCCGTAAAGTATTGTTTTGTAAGTATAAAAGGCAGATTTTACCTAAATAAACTTGCTTGGTTAAAAAAAATGTTCATTATACTTTTTAATTTTTTACACATCGAATTGAACATTTCCCGTCCTTCATCGTTGCTATATTAGTTTGGAATCGTATAGAATACTCAGAAGAGTAGTTCAAAATGGCTATGGAAATTTACATCCAAATGCTGAATGAACGACATAGTAAGACATAAAAAAACGAGATAAATGGAAAACCACACCAATATTTTTTTATTGAAACTTTAAAATCGCCAATTATTCAATACATCCTAATTTTATTTTAAATTTTAAATTACCTTGAAAACATTATCTTCTTGAATATTCTAATTATTCAAAGCTTTCAATCATTTCAAAAACACCTTTTTTCTGTAAAGGGAGCTGAAACATTGTACTGGTCTGTTAAGTTTATTCCACATCTAGTTGATTGAAATATTCCTCTCTACGATTGCAAATTTCCATAGCAACGTTGAAATATTCTACAAACGAATTCACCAACAACATACCACTTAGTGGATCAAGTATTCCATTATTTGATTCGAAACCCTGTAATGTGCTTTCAATGTTATAAATTAATGCA
The DNA here is from genome assembly GCA_000349165.1 of Anopheles christyi. NCBI lineage: Eukaryota > Metazoa > Arthropoda > Insecta > Diptera > Culicidae > Anopheles > Anopheles christyi. The sequence goes on along the minus strand of KB701626.1, from coordinate 4,237 downwards.
TTAAAGCAGATTTTTATATCAAGAAATTTTACTATATTTTTCTAGCTCAACGAATTATTTGTTATTCATGATACTATTCATTTGAAAATAAATGTGAACTAGAAATTATATTGAAAAGAGCTGTATATTAAGAAACTATTAATGCATTGTAGTATCGATAGTACATCAGATTGTTTTCTGATTATCATATAAATAGGTTGAATGGATGTACAACTCAATACATTACTCCCCCATATACCTTCAAGAGCCTCACGCTTCATGTGAACCTTTTCCATAATTCGTATTTTTTATACAAATAGCCAACGTTCAGTGTTATACCCAACAAAAGAAATATTCAACCAAAAATGTAGGATGATTTTTTAGGCGATTCAGAGATCTTTTTACTCTTTTCATTATGTGCAATTTGCTTCTGACTGAATGTATTGAAGTTTCCCATATGCACGGTAAATCTTACCCTTTTTTAAAGGATAACAGTTCATTTCATATTTGAAACTACAACGATTGGGATATTATGCGACGTATTTGGTGACTTTGGGCCGGTTCCATAGTACAATGACCTAACAACATGCCCCCGTCATGAGTTCAATTCTCATATGGACCAAGCCTCCCATAGGCAGTACTGACTATCCTGCTATGGGTAAACTAATAAGTCAGAGGTAACCAAGCCCAAGGCTGAGGTAGTCCTTCACCGACTACAGTTGTTTTGGAAAGAATTTAGTGACTTGGAAGCAATCAGTCGATGGATAAAATGGTGGTTTTGTTTTGTTTGTTATATAGGTTTCTGCTGAGATATGCTTTCAAACAAAAAAACAACACTTGCGTTAAAGAATGTTTGCTATCTACTTAAAAATGTTTCGTCTAGGACTTTTTTTTTCTTATTATTTTCGTTTATTGATATGCCAACAAATATTTGGAAGCATCCACGTCTAATACCAACAAAGAACTTGGAAAGGTTTTTCAAATTCCGCAACATCATTATTGTTTTCAGATCATGTTCCTACCTGCGGTACAACGAGCACAAGGATAAATTAACAGTGAGTGCAATTTTGAAGTCGCAAAAGAAAGCATCTCTTCATAATTCGCATCCTATTTCACCCGTGTTTACTATTTTGCCGCATTGGAGTGCTTTGCCAAACTAAACAGGGAAAGGATTATTCTTGTACTCGCTTTGCTTCTCCGAATGGTGTAGGATGAGGATGAGGTATCTGTTTTTCAGCTTAAGAACAACTCACGTACACATTGTGAGCCAATTTCCATAGCTCGCAAAAGAAGTTTTAACCATAGCACGAAGTTCCCGCGGTGTACTTCATCTACCTTCAATTACTCCCCCCTTCGCCTTCGCCAACTGCCAACTCTCTTGCCATCCGGCTTGATAGCCTGATTCCGTTGCGGGAAATGGAGTACATCAAGCGAGAGACTTTTCTTGCAAGTAATAATAATGTAAATTTGTTGAAAATGAAGACGTTTTCCGCACAATAATAAACTTACGGTACGCTGCTACATTACGATTGGCCCCCAATGGCAATATTTTACCCGTTTGCACAACCTCACTTACGGGTACTGCGGGTGGGCAGATCGTAAGAAAAGTTTGATCTGTGCCCCTGAGGAAAAGTGGTTTATTCCAGGATGTTGCCGTTTCGAGAGTAATCACGTCTTTGGCCGTGTTTTACGCTAAAATTATCTCGCAAGGAAGTGAGCAGGCCCGTGAAAGATGAAGCAAAAGTTTTATCCCATAAAAGCCACAGGCGCATAGAGAGTCGTGGAGTTTGAATGACTTGGAAGCGGCCTGCTACAACTATAACGCAATCATGTCTCCTTATATTCAAATTAGCTCTAATAATGATGCAGACAACCGACACCACCATACCGTACTAGGACAATTCAACAGCAATGGTTTTAACATTAGTGCACAGGTTGATTCTCTGGACATGCAGGTAATGCATTGAGTATGTTTTCCTAGGGCTTTTTTCAGCAATTGATTTAATTTGAAAAAGGTAGAAAAACTTTTTTTTAATTTATTTTATTTATTTAATTTTTGGTTAAAAGCTCCAAAGCCTAAACTAGTAATATATTCATTGATATCTCTTGTCCTTTAGATCTTTCAGACATGGATTCGCCAAGGCCAAGGACTAGTACATCGCACGAGCAATTTCGTTTAAACATGTTACACCTGATTATTTCGCCAGGGAGTTAGTATTTGCTTACTTCTTAAGTTGCATTGGTAAACGCATACAGCAGGCGTATACAAAAGCCTGAGTCTTTGGTGCTATAATCTCGTTACGGAGTGTACAACATTAAAGTTATTGTATGCTTATAAACGCACTATTCTTCGTCATTAACGTTACAACTTACGCAGTCACGCCCGTTTTATAAGCCGGCTTCATCAGAAAGGTCCGAGTTTCTTTGTGTCATTTCCGTTAAAACATTGGCCTATTCGTTTGATTCGTTCCAGTAAAAAAAACCCATCTTTAGCATGCTTTTTGCCTTTTAACATATTATTGCTGAAACAGTTATGGAAAATAACTCATGGGAATAGTCCTTTCCTTTTTTTTTCTTTGCAGCTGTTTCATTTCTTTCTTTTTTTTTTTGTATTTCCAGATAAGTCATTCCGACTCAATTTTATGAAATTGAAATATTACGAGCCCGTATGCTAAGGCGACACGGGCAAAATCTCCTGAGTAGCATCACTCCCTATCAAGGTCCATAAATATGTAAACATGTAGAAACGCAAACGCACGACACACGAGGAATGGTTACGGGTTGATGAAAAAAAAGTCTACCCAACTGATGGACAGTTGACATGTCACTTCTCCCTCTTGTGGCTAAGATGATTCCCCAAAACCCGCAGTCATTTTTTACCATTTTTATATATTTCAAACCAAACGGCAACAGGGCAATAGTACGACAAATAGCCGCAGCGAACGGGTGAGCGTATGAAAAATGAATTTGACTCGTGGGTCCGATCATAAAAATGCGAATATCAATCTCCTTGAACGTGTTTTCAATCAAGCATCAAAACCAATCAAATTTACCTTAGCTCGGTCACAATATTTCTTGCGCTCCCCCGCCCCCATTTATGTGTCGTCGCAGAAGACATTCGGCCAATGTGGAATGTTCGATTAAGATTCGAATTTTGATAGTCGCGTAATCCTTTACCGGCAGGTTGAGTTGATTCCATTTTAGCGTAAATGCGACCACTTCGACCACCGTCAAAGCGGAGTCAACCCTAGATGGATGCATAATTTATCGGCCTCAGAATCCGTCTTCGATCCAGCACAAAGAACATCAGCCAACCAAGTCCGTTTCACCTTTTATGACACCATCGCTTCACACGATCCGTCTCCCAGGACCATCGCCGGACTCAGTTGTGCTGAGTTGCAAACAAGATACAAATATATATATCGATACCACACAGATGTCACGCAATAGCCTGGAAAGCTGTCCCCTGCCAATCATTTCAGTGTTCTTTTTTTATTCGTTCACCCTCCCCTAGCTGTTCCATTGCCCATTGGATGCTGAAGATGGCTGCTAACCCTTCTCGTTCGAATGTTCGAATGGAAACGTTTGTGGAAGGTATGTGGATTTCCTTAAGCGTCAGCGTCTTTGAACTGAAGCTCTTTCCTATCGTTGATGGGATGCGAGTTTTTCTTGTAGTTTCTTCTTCGTTCGATGATCGCAAAGCTTCTTCATACCCGTGGAAAACCACTTGAGAGATCCGGGAACAGTTTCGCCATCTTGGAAGTAAAGCAATCAACCAGTGTAGCAGCCATTTCCGATACCCTCTACGGAGGTTGGGGGCTGCAGAGGCTAGTCAATCGGTTTCAGTCGGTACAGGCGATGCGGTTAACCCAGTGGAATTATGAATATTAAATGGAAACACCATTTCCCGTTCGGAGGGAGCCAACATTTTCGCTATTGCTCGATTTTTCATATTAAACGTTTTGACACGTACCAAACAAATGGCATTTGATGGCACACGTTCCTCGGCTGGACATTTGTTCATTTGCTGCAACTCGTTGTTCAGTTTTATACTAGAAAAGTATTGTTTCTTCAGTACTGCGGGACACTTTTCACGGCGGCGGCGTGTTTGTTATGTAGGTATTTATGGCTACGTTTCATATTGCTTCAAAGCTTTTCACTGAATTTTGCATTTTGTCACCATTTTGTCACACAGCCAATACACTCTGACACTCGCCTTAAGTCGAAACTCAAATCTGTTACTCAAAATTTTGCAATG